>PISX010001604.1:0-189316 GCA_004024625.1 Mellivora capensis | reverse complement strand
GCAGAGAGAGTCAATTATCATATGGTTTCACTTATTTGTGGAGCATAACAAATAACACGGAGGACATGGGGAGATGGAGAGGAGAAGGGAGTTGAGGGAAATTGGGGGGAGATGAACCATGAGAGACTATGGACTCTGAAAAACAACCTGAGGGTTTTGAAGGGGCAGGGGGTGGGAGGTTGGGGGAGCCAGGTGGTGGTTATTGTGGAGGGCACGCATTGCATGGAGCACTGGGTGTGGTGTAAAACTATGAACTCTGTTACGCTGAAAAGAAATTAAAAAAATTAAATTAAATTTAAAAAAAGGGTTACAATTACTATGTACCTCATTAAAAAAAAACTTCTATACTTGAGATTACCAAGAATTCCTATTAACTTCTGTAAATGGGACATCTTACATCTTTGCATGCTTCACAATATTTGCCTGAAAATGAACATTTTGAGGGGCACCTGGATGGCTCAGCCAGTTGGGCATCTGACTCTTGATTTCGGCTCAGGTCATAATCTCAGGGTCATGAGATCAAGCCCTGTGTCAGGCTCCTTGCTCAGTGGGGAGTCTGCTTGAGATTCTCTCTCTCCCTCTGGCCCTCCCCACCCCTGCTCTCTCACTCTAAAAATAAATAAGTAATTCTTTAAGAAAAAAGAAAATGAACATTTTGAATATTAGAATGTGGTAGCTTTGGGACGCCTGGGTGGCTCAGTTGGTTAAGCAGCTGCCTTCGGCTCAGGTCATGATCCCAGCGTCCTGGGATCGGGTCCCACATGGGGCTCCTTGCTCTGCGGGGAGCCTGCTTCTCCCTCTGCCTCTGCCTGACACTCTGTCTGCCTGTGCTCGCTCTCTCTCCCTCTCTCTCTGACAAATAAATAAATAAAATCTTTAAAAAAAAAAAAAGAATGTGGTAGCTTTGGGTTTTTGTTGTTGTTGCTTGCTGTAGACTGTAGCTGATTGTTTAGAGACTTTTCTAAACTAATTTTGTAAAATCTGTATTCTGGGTCCTATAGTCTCTGAAGTCTCTTGTTTCTTTAGCTGGCATGCAGCTAGCGTTTTTTTTTTTTAATTTTTTAAAATTTATTTATTTGTCAGAGAGAGAGGGAGAGAGAGCGAGCACAGGCAGACAGAGTGGCAGGCAGAGGCAGAGGGAGAAGCAGGCTCCCCGCGGAGCAAGGAGCCCGATGTGGGACTCGATCCCAGGACGCTGGGATCATAACCCGAGCCGAAGGCAGCCGCTCAACCAACTGAGCCACCCAGGCATCCCACAGCTAGCATTTTGACAGAGATTTTCTTGAAGGCCAGGAGCCAAAAAGAGAGGGAGAGAAACTCTCCCCATCTTTCCAAGTTGGCTTTGTGCTGGGGCCCTCATTTGAGATACTCAGCCAGACCATTTACAACTCTACCTTAGCCTTCACCTTCTGCTTGCCCTGAGCCTAGAAATCAGCCAGAATTGGAAGTTTAGGGCCTTCTTGGACTTTTGTGAGCATGTATCTAGAGTAGTATCTAGAGGAGTCAAATGGAGACAGAAAGTAAATGGATACTTGCCAGGAGCCGGGGAGAGAGGAATGGAGAGTTACTGTTTAATGGGAACGGACTTTCAGTTTTACAGGACGCAGACTTCTGTGCACACGTGGTTGTGATGACTGCATGGTGTGAATGTACTTAACACCACTGAGCTGTATACCCAAAAATGGTCCCAGTGGTAAATTTTATATTATGTGTACTTTACCACAATTAAAATATTATTGATGTTAATTACCGAGATTCTGGGCATCCTCTTAAATTTTGCTCCCCAGGCTCACGCTTGTGGGTTGGCATTCTCAGTCCTGTCTCAGTGAGACAGACAGGTGACTGGTCCAGAACCCTGAAAGCTGCACCCCCAGTTTTGTTTCTTATCTGTTAGTGGCTGGAGAATCCCAGAGGAGCCAGGAGCCCCTGATGTAACTAAAGAATGTGGAGGAGCTTTGTGGAGTCCCTGTATGTTAGTCCCAGGGCTCAGTTCTAGAAAGCACACGTTCTCAGTAGAGCAGAGGTGAGTGAGGGTCAGATGGCCAGTGACCCTGAACAGAAAGCAGCAGCGTGTCCCCAGTTGTGGGGATAAGTTGTGGATAAGACGTTCCAGGGGCTCCCCCCACCATGCACAGCAGAAATAAGCAGAGGCTAAAGGACACCTTGGAACCTGCTCCCTGCTTGATGGTTCACAGACTCACCCAGTAAACCAGGTTGGCCACTTCTGGAAGTCTTTGGAAAAAATGAACAGTTTCATATTGTTCGTGGCTGGAATCAAGATGCTTTTGTTCTTCTCAGAGTCTTGGGAATGACAAAGTCACTTCTGTGCCTCTTCCACTCCTCCAGTGTGCAGAGCCTTTGGCTCTACACAAACAGGGAAAAAATCCAGCTGGGTTGGCCTCAGAGGAGGAACCACATCCACCACAGTAAATGGACTCCCAGTTAAGACCTAGACGTCTCTTTTTTGGAAGTTTTTTTTAAAAAGATTTTATTTATTTATTTGACAGACAGAGATCACAAGTAGGCAGAGAGAGACACAGAGAGAGAGAGGAAGGGAAGCAGGCTCCCCGCTGAGCAGAGAGACCCATGTGGGGCTCGATCCCAGGTTGAGCCAAAGGCAGAGGCTTTAACCCACTGAGCCACCCAGGCAACCCTCTTTTTGGAGGTTTTAATGAGAGAAACCTCTATGTCCTTACGCCCAGAAATCTCCTCTCTTGGGGGAAAAAATGTTTGACTTAATTGTTTTGCAGATTTTAATTTTTTTTCAAGTTCTCTTATATTGGAAGGACTAATAAAGAATCCTTTTGATATTCTGGAAAAGAAACCAATTCAAACAAAGGTGAAATTGGGGAGGCTGGCTGGCTCAGCTGTGGAGCATGTGACTCTTGAGCTCAGGGTTATGGGTTCAAACCCCACACTGGACATAGAGATTACTTTAAAAAAAGGGGGGGCGCACCTGGGTGGCTCATTGGGTTAGGCCTCTGCCTTCGGCTCAGGTCCTGATCTCAGGGTCCTGGGATGGAGCCCCACATGGGGCTCTCTACTCAGCGGGGAGCCTGCTTCCCCCCCTCTCTCTGCCTGCCTCTCTGCCTAATTGTGATCTCTCTCTCTCTAATAAATAGATAAAATCTAAAAAAAAAAAAAAAGGAAGAAATGGATGTCCCGTACCTGGAAATGTGGATTGAATGGATAATATTTAATGTAAACCAAGAACCTGACAAGGGAACACTGGTTGCAGATCCCCTCTAAACCAGCTCTACAGACATTTAAATGAGAAACACATTGGGCTCTCTACTGGGGTAGCCAAGTTTTGCAACCATTTTCTTTCTTGCTTGAGGTTTCTTCCTTTCTCCTCTCCTCCTTTCCCTCCATAAAGCTGTTTTTAAAATATACATTAATGGGGTACCTGGGTGGCTCAGTGGGTTAAGCCTCTGCCTTCGGCTTGGGTCCTGATCTCAGGGTCCTGGGGTCCGGCTCTCTGCTTGGTGGGGGGCCTGCTTCCCCCTCTCTCTCTGCCTATCTCTCTGCCTACTTGTGATCTCTCTCTATCAAATAAATAAATAGAATCTTTTAAAAAATAAATAAATAAATAAAATACTCATTAAGGGCGCCTGGCTGGCTCAGTGGGTAGAGCTGGTGACCCTTCATGTCAGGGTTGTTACTTAGGGATGTCTGGTTGGCTTAGTAGTAGAGCATGGGACTCCTGATCTTGGGGTCATGAGTTCAAACCCCACACTGGGTGTGGAGCCTACTTAAAAAGTTAATCAATAATATATTTTACTCTTTAAGGGGAAAAAAAAAGTTGCAATTGTCCTCTTTTTAAAATAGAGCAAACAGGGGCACCTGGGTGGCTCAGTGGGTTAAAGCCTCTGCCTTCAGCTCAGGTCATGATCCCGGGGTCCTGGGATGGAGGTCTGCTCAGGAGGGAGCCTGCTTCCTTCCCCCCAACCTCTCTGCTTACGAATGATCTCTGTCTGTCAAATAAATAAATAAAAATCTTTAAAAAAAATAAAATAAGGGACGCCTGGAGGGCTCAGTTGGTTAAGCGGCTGCCTTCGGCTCAGGTCATGATCCCAGCATCCTGGGATCGAGTCCCGCATCCGGCTCCTTGCTCGGCAGGAAGCCTGCTTCTCCCTCTGCCTCTGCCTGCCACTCTGTCTGCCTGTGCTCACTCTCTCTCTCTCTCTCTCCCTCTCTGACAAATAAATAAATAAAATCTTAAAAAAAAAAATAGAGCAAACAAATCACACCGTCACGCTCATAGGTGTAATTCAAAGACACTCCTGTGTTAAGGGCTGGAAGGAAGAGACACCCATCCATAACGTGATCTCCTCATCTGTGGCCCTTTGTGTTGTGCCTGTCACCTGTCCAAATCTTTTCACATATATGAAGAGGCTGGTATCTCCCTGAAAGGAGGGTCTGTTTTTTTCTCTGGCCTGTCCCAAGCCCTTAGAATGGTGCTTTTATATCCTGGAACAGCTGGTGTGTGAGTTATGTTATTACGATTATGCAAATATTATGCAAATAATTATGCAAATAAATTCGGGGCAGTGCTCTGAGTCACTGCGAAGAGAAAAACTTCAGAAGTGAAGCAACCTGTCCAGAATCCAGATTTTCATAACAGAGCTCAAGTTTGTCTTTATGGAAGGCCCCGGATGATCTGGGCTAGGTTCGGGAACTTAGGGAAAGGAGGGATGGTCAAGCTTGACCAGTCTGTCTCTGGGAGGATGACTTGGGGAGTCAGTCCTGCAGGTCCTTTCTAGGAATGTGAACATAGGGAGGGAGAGAGACCACAGATCAGGTCCCCAGGTCACATTTGTGTCCTCCAAGTAGGACTCCGGCTCCAGCTAAGATCCCGGCAGGCTCCCAGACGCGCTCCTGGGAAAACGACTGACTTTCAGCAGCGTTTCCTTGTGTCTGCTCCTCGCCGCATTCCCTGGGTAGGTAGAGTCGTCCCCCACTCCCCGTGTACCGCCCCCTCCCGCCCCCCCGCCCCGCCCGCCGGCGCCCGGCAGTTCAGAGGACGCTCGTCTATCAAAGGAACTCTCCCCCTCCCACCTCACATTCCTTCTGAGTAAAATCTGTTCTTGGATGTGCTGGAACCTGAAATCCTGCAGAAGAGGCAGGACCAGCAGCGCTACGGGACTCCCTGCCCCTCAAAATCTATTGGGAGGGGCGAGATGTTTCTGAATGGTGAAGGCAAGTATTTCCCGGAGGCATCCTCCCCTCCTGTTTACCGACTGTTTCACCTTACTTGGTACATCTCCTAACGAAAGGACCAGAAGCCCAGAGAATTCCCAAACCCAAAGTATCCCAAACCGTCTAGTTGCCTGGATAGCAAACGTTGAACTGTGAAACCGAAAAGTGAAGTAATGACCCTATGTTAAACACACAAGAAGGATCTGAGCTTGTGACCGTGACCTCACAGTAACACATCTGACTGGTGCAGAAGGTTGCACCTTCACATCTCTTTAGCTTCAAAGCAGGTGTTATGCTGCCGATCCCAGGATTTCATCAATCATAGAGATCTTTAAAAAGCATGCCTACAGAGGTGACTGGCTGGCTGGGTGGATAGGGCTGGGACTCTTGATCTTTGGATCCTTAGATCAAGCCTCATGTTGGGTGTAGACAGTGCTCTTTAAAAAAAGAAAAATATTGGAGTGCCTGGGTGGCTCAGTGGATTGAAGCCTCTGCTTGCAGCTCGGGATCCGGGTCCTGGGATCGAGCCCCGCGTCTGGGCTCTCTGCCCGGTGGGGGGCCTGCTTCTCTCTGTCTCTGCCTCTGCCTACTTCTTATCTCTGTTAAATAAATAAATAAAATCTTTTTTATTAAGATTTTTTTTATTTATTTGACAGACGGAGATCACAGAGAAGCAGGCAGAGAGAGAGAGGAGGAAGCAGGCTCCCCGCTGAGCAGAGAGCCCGATGCGGGGCTTGATCCCAGGACCCTGAGATCATGACCTGAGCCGAAGGCAGAGGCTTTAACCCACTGAGCCACCCAGGCGCCCCTAAAATATTTTTTTAAAAAGAAAAAGAAAAATACATCTGTAGAGGATGCTTGCTTTTTTTTTTTTCTTTTTTAAGCTCAGCCAAGGACAAACTTTTTTTTTTTCCTTCCCCTCACCATAGCACATACCCTCCCCAATAATGGACAGACTTAAACTGAAGGGCGAATGAGGCTGATGCAATGAAAATTTAATCCTGGTAAATCCACCACATCTCCATTTCTGCTGGCCTGTGTTTCCCTTCGCTCTCAAGTCAGGGCAACTAGTTTGTGTCTGAAACTGGATTGTTTCAAATCCCTATTGGAGGGATGCATTTAAATGAATCCTAAATTGGGGTGCATGGCTGGCTCAGTCTCTGCTCATGTGACACTTGATCTCGGGGTCCTGCATTCAAGCCCCACACTGGGCATGGAGCCTACTTAAAAAAAAAAAAATCCTAAATTAAAAAGTGGTAAATGCCAGGGTAATTTCCACTTTCAGAAAGTTCAAGAATGGCATCCTCGACATAATAAATTCCTAATCACAGTATCTATTTAACCACAGTATTTAAGCTCACCGTATCTTCTTTAACCACAATGTTCAGGGGCCTTTTTTTTTTTTTTAAGATTTTATTTATTTATTTTAGAGAGAGGGACAGCATGAGCGGGAGGGCAGAGAGGGAGGGAGAGAATGACTCCACACTGAGCTCGGAGCCCCACGTGGTTCTCAATGCCAGGACCCTGAGATCATGACCTCAGTTGAAACCGGCTCTGCCACGCAGGCGTCCCTGGTCAGGGCCCTTTGACAGTAAGCGCAAACCATGAAAACTCCGGGAGTAGGGGTAGGGGAGAATTGGGAAACCGACATCTCCCTCAAGGTCACACAAATATCGACCAGGGACATTGTGCCATGTCCATCTAGCGACCCAATTTTTTAAAAAAGCAAAAAACTTTTTAACAAAGTCACCTCGTGCCCTCTTTTAATATCCTATCTGAAGCATAATCCTGATAAGGATACGAACAGAAAAGTTTTAACGGAAAAGCCTCAGCCATGACCCCGACGTGATTCGAACACGCAACCTTCTGATCTGGAGTCAGACGCGCTACCATTGCGCCACGAGGTCCTGCAAGCGGTCCCGTTTGTTGTTGTTTAAACGACCTCCATCGCAGCAGGTGTCAGGTGCAGCGTTTACTAAATTTTTTTTTTTTTTAATGCCCTTTGTATTTTGACTTGGAATTGACTCTGAGCTCTTTGCCCCTCCTAAAACGGGGCTATTCAAAGCAAAATATAAATGTGAATGAAACAATCAGGGAGCTCAGGGCGCGGGAGGGTAGTCGCTCTCGGGATTCGGGAAACCCTCCTCCCCAGGGCTTTTAGGGAGCGAGGTATGGGAAGCGTCTGGAAAAGGTCAGTTGCAGCTCCCAGGGAAGGCAGGAGTGGGGGCGTCTGGGATCCAAGTTCTCAGCACGCGAAGCACAATGGGGATTTGCACCCTGGTTACACCTATGGAGGAAGACTACTACCACTTTCCAAAAGGAGCACTTAGAAGTTTATTTACTTTTTGCTTAAACACACACACACACACACACACACACACACACACTCATTCTAGCAAACCTCATCCTCATTGTAGAATTCCTCATCAGATAGGAAAGCAAACAAAAAACTAGAGTAAGGAGTGTCGAGCACCTGCGGACATCAGGCTCTGTACATGTTGCCACCTGATGTGATCTCTTGGGTTAAAGAGCAACGGGTAGTGGAGGGTAGAGTAATGCTTCATGGTTGGGATGTGCAGTGTGACCATGGATAATAGGATTTTGGTAGCAGCGCTCTGTTCACTGATGGCGCTGAGTGAATGGAGAGGACCTCACATCAGGGAGATTCTGGACCCAGGAGCCATGTGACAGCCAGGTGTCCCCGCCCTGGGCATCAGACAGGCTTCCTGGGTGAAATACCAAGACTGATCTTGCCTCATCGTTGCTGGTGTAAGGAGAAACCTTCCACTTCTGAGTTTTAGGACTCGTGGAACACAAAGATGATTTTGAGTTGGGATCAAAGAATAGTTTATAGATAGTTCCTCATTCCTCCGTCATAGGCATATACCCAGTCAAGACTAGCGCTGTTCGGGGACACTTTAGACTGAAGATTTGAGGTCTCGAGTTCAAGACTGCCTTTCAGCACGGGCTTTACTTTTTGCCTATGTATCCAGGCCTCTTGGAGGACAATGAGAATGTCTCATTCCGTTTATGAAAGAGCACCCACAGCAAAGCTTCTACTTAAGATGCTGCAGTGAATTTGCCATAGTGACAGAAGAACCAACCTTCACTCTGCTGGCATTTCTCAGAGCTTGAACCCAGCCACTCAAAGTGGCATTAAGAAGAGAAGTACCAGGGTGCCTGGGTGGCTCAGTTGGTTAAACAACTGCCTTTGGCTCAGGTCCCTGGAGTCCTGGGATCGAGTCCCACATCGGGCTCTGTGTTCAGCAGGGAGCCTGCTTCCTTCTCTCTCTGCCTGCTTTTCTGCCTACTTGTGATCTCTCTCTGTCAAATAAGTAAATAAAGTCTTTAAAAAAATAAATAAGATGAGAGATTCTCCCCAAGCTCCACACTGAGTGTTTGGATTTCTTTTTACCCCAGGGAGACCCCTAACACGGAATGCCCTCTTGGGAAGGGAAGTGGGCATGAAGCTGCCAACCACCTTGACAGCTCTTTGTGGCCTCAGACACTTCAGGGGTATTGGTGGCAGAGAGGCGATACTCTTTCTTTCATTCTCCAGTAGTCTTACGTTAAAAGAAGAGGGAAAAGGGCAAATGTGTTAAAACAAAAAATTCTCTTTTACTCAACAATCACAATGGAAAACTGCTACCATTGGTTTCTCAAAAAACTGTGTTTTTATTGGAACAAAACCACGGTACCTCCCTGGGCCTGGCCTGGGGAAGCTGGGCTCTGCCATGTGCCAAGCAGCTTAGTGCCTGCACCTATGGGTGAGTTTTCGGGAGACTTTTTAGAGCAGAAATGACGCAATTTGAATATCGCTCAGATTTAAGATGTACACCCTGTCCAAAAACGTTATTGAAGTAGGGACCTCCAGACACATAGCCCAACCCTTGCCAACCCCCCCACCAAGAACTCAGTCTTGACCTTGATGCTCACATGCCAGGACCAGACATCTTGCTTTGTTCCTGATTTTATGGAGAAAGCATCCAGTCTTTCACCTTGATGTATGATGTGGCTTTAGGTTTTCATAGTTTACATGAAAAACTAGATATTCTCCCTTAGGGAAAGGGCAGTGTCTATGGGTCTTGAAGACTTTGGGATCAATTTTCAGGAGTTTTCTGGGAATTCTATACATGCTTACTTTATCTTTTTTAAGATTTTATATATTTATTTGACAGAGAGGGAACAGAAGCAGGGGAAGTGGGAGAGGGAGAAACAGCCTTCCCCACTGAGCAGGGAGCCCAACTCGGGGCTCGATCCCAGGACCCTGGGAGCAGGTCCTGAGCTGAAGGCAGCCACTTAACGACTGAGCCACTTAGGCGCCCCACATTCATCAGCTTTGATGGAGAAGGAAAGATGCTGCATGAGCCTGAGCATGTAGCATTTCCTTTCTTTTTCTTTCTCCTCCTCTTGCAGACCCAGAACCTCTAACCATGGTGCTCATTAGGGCTCTGATTTTTTTGTCGTTGTTATAAGATTCTACCTACACTTTCCTCTCTGGTTTATGCCACATGCAGCGAGGACTTGTCATGATTCAGCTTCTTCAAGGTCCATCCAGCCCCTTGCCCACCTGACCCCTCCTATTCTCTGGATTGGGAAGAGGTCTGCATCTTTCTCACTCTGGTTTTCTCCAAACAGACTACTGCAGACAGCACTTTCATAACCTGGCTTCAGTTTCCCTTGTCAACCAAGTTTTCTGAGATGTCACATAATACTGGGTCATTGGCTCATATTAGTCTTCATTCTGGTGATACCCTTCCTGTTGTCACTACTCCACCAGCTGGTGTTTCCTTCCAAAGCCAGTGGGACTCAGCGTGGTGTTTCCCCGATTTTTCTTTGGCTTCCTCAAGGGTAGAGGAAATACACAGGGGTGAGAAGCTGGAATCCAAAGTCTATGCCTGAGACTCAGAAGAAGAGCAGCGGGCCAGAGTGGTCCTCTCTGTAGAGTCAGCTTTAAAGGGTTCCAGAAAAGAAGGGACCAACAGGACAGAACCTAGAGGGCCCTGGCTGGGCAGCAAGACTGTGTCCAGTACAAGCTCTGGTGACCTGGGCTTTTATCCCCTACCCCACCCCCCAGTCCTCAGCTGAGGCCCTGGGCAGGTCACAATGGGACTTAGTGTTAGTCTCCATCCCCACCTGACTCTCGCAGAGAAGTCATCTTAGGCGGGAAAATCGAGGCTAGACAGCAGATTTGCAGTTCAAGACTCTCTGGACCTCCATCGGAGTTCTGCCTCTTTCCAGTCCTAGCCTCCTCGCTCCTGCTCCCCTTTCCCCGCCCAGAGGACGATGCGGGCAGCACGGAGACCTGAGGGAACTCAACGCCTCAGGATCCTGCCACCGACAGCCCGTGCAGTGGCCTTCACCTTCCTTGGTCCTTGGCGGTTTTCGTGCAGTGCCCCTCCTGGTGCACCCTTCAAGACTCCAAGACCAGGGGCGCCTAGCCCGCGCAGTCAGAGAAGCAAGCGACTCTTGATCTCGGGGATCGTGAGTTCCAGCCCCACTTGGGTGTAGAGATCACAAACACATAAATAAACTTAAAAGAAAAAAGGAAAAGAAAAAGATTTCAAGACCAGCCAGGGGCGGAGGCAACGTCGCTGTGCCCCTGCGCGCAGCGGAACCTCCTTCTCATCCTCAACAGGGGCGATTTGGGCCCACAGGTGACGGTCTGCTCCTCTGTCCGCCCCGCATCTGGGGAAAGGGAGAAAGATAAGCCGCTGCGCCTTGGTGTGGCGAACACCCAAGTTCGGGGCTGTAACACTCTCCCCAGGCGGAGGGCGGCAGCTAAGTTCTCTTCCACCCTCCCGTCCCTTGCGCCGGGTCATCCCAGCCTCCCGGGCGCAGATCCCCGCAGTCCTCGGGCGGGATCGCGCCCCCAGCCAGGCGCTCACCCCACCAGCCGCCGCGTCCCACTAGCCTCGGCTCCTCCCAGGCTCCCTCCGGCCCCGGCAACCCCAGCCGAAATCCGGCGGGCGTGAGGAGGAACGCTGGGTGGAGTCCTCCAGGATCCCTTCCTCTTCTGCATCGAAACGGTTTCGTGAGTCCTGCACGCTCTTCAAAGTTCATTTCAGTTTTCGCTTCGGGCGCTTGTTGATCCAGGACGGTGTCTGGGGGTATGTATAACTGAGGCTTAGACGGAGCTTACCTCCAGTTTTGACCTGCTGATCCCAAGCAACCGGAGTCGGGGGAGACCCTTGCCCTTGCACCGAGGTCTATAACTCCCGCCCTCCGGGAATGGGCCTTCCTTGGTGGCATCTGAGCCCCCACCAGTGGCGCAGGAACCGGACAGAGCTTCCCGACCTAACGCAGGGCGCGGCGTGTTGTCCTCCCTACTCTCCCTCCGGAGTCCTGGTCTCTTTCACAGAGTTGATTGGTTTGTGCTCCGCGGGTGCCACGCCAGGTCCGAAGGTCTGATCGAAGGTCGCAGATCGGAGGGGAGAGCCTGGGGGCGAACAGCGCTTGTCTTCTGGGGAGGCTCTGGAGCTGCTGGCTCGCGTGAATTGGAAAGCAGGGGTTGAAGATCGCTGCGCGCACGGCTCACCCGCACGAGGAAAGGAGCGGCTGGTGGCCGCTGCGTCCCCTCCTCCTCTTGCCCTGCTCCACCCAGCCACCTGGCACGCGTGGGGGATGCAAGCGTCCCCCGAGCCCACCGTGCAGACCTCCGCAGCCTGGAAGGCCCCAGAGTCCGGAGGCGAGCGCCGTGATGACCACTCCCTCGGGTGGAGGGCCGAGGGCCAGAAGCCAGGATTTTATACATACAAAAGCCAAGGATTCCGTTAATGAACGGGGTGTGTGTGTGTTGGGGGGGTGCAGTTTATTCCAGAGATCCTTGTGCTCCGCAGGACAGGACCGGCTGCAAGTGCGTTCCCCTGCAGACACTATTAATACATTTTCAGAACCCAGCGACCAAAGAAAACTAGCCATGAGGTAAGAACTGCGTTTTTATCGCAAAGCTCTGTGCTTGTCATCGTGGGAAGTCTCAGGATTGTTCCTGACGGCTACACTTCACCCCTCATCACAGATCGCTGGGCGGAGCTGGCACTAAGCTCTGTGGGGAATTGATGAAAATTTATGTGTATAAGAGTGGACTATCATGCCATGATATATACATATATCAAATCATTATATTGTATATCTTAAACCAAGTCAATGTTATAGGTCAGTCAAAAATAATACATGTGCAGGAAAAAAAGAGAGAGAGATCACCCGTTCCGCCGTTCTACTTGTACAAACATGTCCACTCTAAGACAAGGCATCCTCTTCGATAATCCCCATTGATGGGAGGGAGGGCTTTGAAGTTTTCTCCTATAGGTCTTGTACATATTTTGTTAGATGTATACCTAGGTATTTAGTAGTTTTGGGTGTTAATGTAAATGATATTGTTGGTTGGTTTTGTGTTTTTTTTGATATTGTGTTTTTAATTTCAAGTTCCATTGGTTCATTCTTGGTATATAGGAAAGCAGTTGGCCTTTGTATATTAACCTTGTACCTGAGACCTTACTATTTTTTTTTTAAGATTTTATTTATTTATTTGTCAGAGAGAGAGAGAGAGAGAGAGAGAGCAAGCACAGGCAGACAGAGTGGCAGGCAGAGGCAGAGGGAGAAGCAGGCTCCCTGCCGAGCAAGGAGCCCGATGTGGGACTCCATCCCAGGACGCTGGGATCATGACCCGAGCCGAAGGCAGCCGCTTAACCAACTGAGCCACCCAGGCGTCCCCCTGAGACCTTACTATTAATCACTTACTAGTTCCATGAATGTTGTTAATTCTTTCTGAATTTCTACATAGATAATCATGTCATCTGCAAATAATGGCAGTTTTACATCTTTCTTCCAAATTTGTATACTTTGCCTTATTGCATTAACAAGGACTTCTGGTGCCATGTTGAAAGGGAGTGGTGAGAGGGGACTTTCTTGCCTTGTTCCTGATCTTAGTGGGAAAGGTTCTAGTTTCCCTTCATTGAATATGATGTTGGCTGGAGATTTTTTAATACATAGTCTTATTTAAGTTGAGAAAGTTTCACCCTGTTCCTAGTTTACTGAGAGTTTTTATCATGAGTGGGTGTTGGATTTTTTCTAACGCTCTGCAGTGTTTTTTTTGGATTTGTCCTGCGTATACACCACACACAGGTTGGTCTGGGACCTGGGTAGTTGCTTACTCTAGTTCAGTTCTCAAAACCTTTGATATGCAATTTAGGGTCAGAGCCACACACTGTCAGATTGGTGGGGAGCCCAGAGTTTGTACAGAACTGCAGGGGATCCTAAAAATACAACCTAACGAAAAATTTAAATGAAGAAAACACCAAAGCGCCACCATTTAACAAGGATATTTTAACATTCCCTTCAGATATTATCCACTTGTAAGAATTTTGTCTTGAATAATTATTTAAAAATCATAAATACCATTTTCGGGCACCTGGCTGGGTCAGTCACCAGAGCATGGGACTCTTGATCTCAGGGTTGTGAGTTCAAGCCCCATGTTGGGTATGGAGCCTACTTTTAAAATAAATAAATAAATTAAACAAACAAACAAATAAACAGATAGATAGATAGATAGATATTATAAATACCATTTCAGAATCTATTTTGCTTAAGTATTACATCTTCTATTTTGCCTAATCCTTTCAATCACAACTTTAAATATTGCATCGTGTTCCATGGAAGGTACTATGCCGGTATCTTAATTATCTCAATTATTATATAATTACTGCTTCCCCTGTACAGAATTAAATTTATAGTACCCAGAGCGCCTGAATGGCTCAGTTAGTTAAGCGGCTGCCTTCAGCTCAGGTCATGATCTCAGGATCCTGGGATCAAGTCCCATGCTAGGCTCCCTGGGAGCCTGCTGCTCCGTCTTCCCCTGTCTCCCAGCTTGTGATCTCATTCTCTCAAATAAATGAATAAATAAATAAAATCTTAAAAGAAAAAAAAAACAACTTTACAGTATCCAACCCCAACTCTCACATGCAGAGTTCTGTTTACACAAACATCACATCTGGAAAATGTCCCAATTGATTTCTCAGCACTAATTCCCCAAGAAAGTACACTCTTTGATAGTTTTGAAAACTTTTTTCAAAAATTTCCACCCTGGGAAGTGTCAGGGCTCTTGTGGGTGACTTGATAATCACATTCTAGTATGAGATGAGATCACTTCACCAAGTCCCTATAACCTTAGATCCAGTCATACCCCCTCCAAAACACACAGCCTGTCAATTCAGATCACCAGCACCTTGGGGCCAGCAAACTCAGCTCGGTGAGTTCCCTCTGCCTCTCATGACCTGAGAGTGACAGGGACAGATTCTTCTGGAGAATTACCATTTAATTCTATTTACATCACTTCTTTAGGTTCCTGTGACGGACTATATGTTTGTATCTTCTAAAAATTCATGTGTTGGGACACCTGGGTGGCTCAGTTGGTTAAGCGGCTGCCTTCGGCTCAGGTCATGAACCTGGTGCCCTGGGATCGTCCCACATCGGGCTCCTTGCTTGGCGGGGAGCCTGCTTCTCCCTCTGCCTCTGCCTGCCACTCTGTCTGCCTGTGCTCACTCTCTGGCTCTCTCTCTCTCTCTCTCTCTCTGACAAATAAATAAATAAAATATTTTAAAAAAATAAAATAAAAATTCATGTGTTGAAGGGCATCTGGGTGGCTCAGTTGTTGAGCACCTGACTCTTGTTTCAGCTCAGGTCATGATCTCAGGGTGGAGAGGTTCAGCACCTCTTTGGGCTCTGCACTGGGGTCGGGGGTGGGGGGGAGTCTGCTTGAAGATTCTCTCATGTATGCTCTCTCTCTCTCAAATAAATATATATATATATTTTTTTTTAAAATATTTTTATTTATTCGACAGACAGAGATTGCAAGTAGGCAAAGAGGCAGGCAGAGAGAGGTGGGGGGAAGCAGGCTCCCTGCTGAGCAGAGACCCTGATGTGGGGCTCGATCCTAGGACCCTGAAATCATGACCTGAGCCGAAGGCAGAGGCTTAACCCACTGAGCCACCCAGGTGCCCCATCTGTCTTGGTTTTAAGAGAAGGAAGGGAAGAAAAGCTATTTCTTTTTTTTTTTTTTAAGATTTTATTTATCAGAGAGAGCTCACACAAGCAGAGGGAAAAGCAGAGGGAGAAGCAGGCTCCCTGCTGAGCAAGGAGCCCAATGTGGGATTTGATCCCAGGACCCCAGGACCATGACCTGAGCTGCAGGCAGATGCTTAACCGACTCACCACCCAGGTGTTCCAAGAAAAGGTATTTCAAATGAATTAAACTTCTATGAGGAAACAAATATCAACAAAGTGTATCTCTGCCCCAGTGCGGAGTCCAAGTTTCTTGATGGACCTATGAAGGGAGTAAATTGCAGCCCTCTTGCCGAGGGCATGGATCATGGCACTCAGCCTCTAGCCCAGAGTGTTTACATCATGCTCCAGGGACAGCAAGATCGTGGAGTTCACCCCTTCCTTGTCCCTGTTTTCTTCTGAAGGTGAATGGCTAAGGCTTAGAAATCATGGGTCTTAGGGCACCCTGTGCATGGTGACTCCAGAGTTTGTTGGCAGTCCTGGTTTTTCACATAACCACAAATCCTTATTTATTTATTTATTTATTTAGTTAGTTAGTTAGTTATTTCCACAAAACCTTCTGTTTTTTTACACTTAGGCTCTTTCTTGAATAGGGAAGAAAACTGTGGAATCCTAGAGTTCCCTGAGGCAGGCAGCTCCCCTGCCACTGTCTGCTGGTGCTGGCTGCATTGGACCCCTACTTTATTTATTTATTTATTTTTGTTTTAAATTTCTTTTTAATTATTTTTTAAAGATTTTATTTATTTATTTGTCAGAGAGAGAGAGAGCAAGCGAGCACAGGCAGACAGAGTGGCAGGAGGAGGCAGAGGAAGAAGCAGGCAAGGAGCCCGATGTGGGACTCGATCCCAGGACGCTGGGATCATGACCTGAGCCGAAGGCAGCTGCTTAACCAACTGAGCCACCCAGGCGTCCCGGACCCCTACTTTAGAGAAGGAAGTGAAGTTCAGGGAGTCGAAGCGTCCTGTCCAAGTCAGAATTCCTTAACCAGGAATTGTTATCGTGGCCTTTTCAGGAAAAAAAAAAAAAAAAAAAGATGATGGTGAGGCGTCATTGTGTTTGGAAAAGTGGAAGAAATAAGGGCTGGAGCTGTGTACCCCTAGGGTCTTGCTTTTTCTGTCTTCAGAGCCCAGCCCAGAGCTGGGACACATATCTTAGGCCCCTGTAACCTCCCACAACAATTTGAAGACGACAAAGTAAGAAAGCCGGGATGCTCTTTTCTCCTCACTTCCCATTTTTAGGTCCCTTCCAGTCTCCTCCCTCCTAGGATGGAAAACTCAGGCTGAGCCCTACCGTCACCACCCGGTTCCCTATTCCCGTATCCCTCCGTCCCCATCACCCTACCCGGCGGAATCCTGGGGCTTTGCCCTCCAGGGACTTGCCCTTCACCCTATGGTGCACTTGCAGCTCCAGACTCGCAGCAGTCGCGACCTGCTTCCCATAAACCTCTGCTCCCCAGCCGACGGGGGCGCCAGCTCCCTACCCAGGAGTCCTTGCGCGGCCCGGCGAAGCGGACACCCAGGACTCCAAAATGGCTTCAGTCGGTGAGTACTTGTACCCAGTTAAGGTCGCGAGGTTGAAGGCAGGACCTGTGTTCCGGGATTCGGGGCTCAGAGCTACACTGGTTGGGGAGGGGGCTGCGGAGCCGTCCCTGTGGCCTCACCAGAGGTGCACCGAGCCTTTTGTCTAGAGCCTTTCGCCATTCGACCCTTCTCCGCTCACTCAGCTGCGCAGCCCACCTGCCCAAGGGCCCGCGTCTCGGCTGCAGCGGCCGGAGTGAGGGCAGCCGGAGGACGCGTCTGCGAGCTCGGGACTGCACCACCTCCGGCCACCCTTCCTCCTTGCTGAATAATACTGATCCCGTCGTAGCCCAGGCGCTTTGCATTTGAACCCTACGCGCAGCTCCCCCCCCCTTTTTTTTAGATTTTATTTGTTTATTTGACAGAGATCACAAGTAGGCAGAGAGGCAGGCAGAGAGAGAGGAGGAAGGGAAGCAGGCTCCCAGCGGAGCAGAGAGCCCGACGTGGGGCTCTATCCCAGGACCCGGGGATCATGACCTGAGCCGAAGGCAAAGGCTTTAACCCACTGAGCCACTCAGGCGCCCCGCTTCTGCCCTTCTTAACAAAGCTGAAGCTCAGATTAAGTTCCGGGAGGAGCGAACGCCTAGGACGGTGCCTGAGACCACCTCAGGTTGGACGGGTATGTGTGGAATATGCGTTGCATAGGCTTAGAGAGGTGAGGTGACTTACTCAAGGTCACGACTAGTGAGAGGGCTGAGCTGAGATGCAAACCTAGGAGTCTGGGACCTCGTGGTAAACCGAGTTTAAATCGCAAAGATGGCCTTATGATCTGCAGGCTTTTCAGTGACACGCGTGAGTAAATCTACACTTACCTGACGTGTTGTTGTTGTTTTTAAATTACGGGAACCATGTTTTTGCCCTAGCGCCTCTCAGTAGCCTTGTCAGCAAGCCCCTGTCTGGAACACTGATCCCATATTAAAGATGAAAATAAGGGTCAGCAATGTGTGTGGACTACCTGAGGCAGAGTTTTGATTAACCCGTGTGTTTTACCCAATTTCTATATATATTTTTTTAAAGATTTTTATTTATTTGACAGAGAGAGAGATCACAAGTAGGCAGAGAGGCAGGCAGAGGGAGAGAGGGGAAGCAGGCTCCCTGCTGAGCAGAGAGCCTGATGCCGGGCTGGATCCCCTGACCCTGAGACCATGAGACCATGACCTGAGCCCAAGGCAGAGGCTTAACCCACTGAGCCACCCAGGTGCCCCTTAGTTCTTGTATTCTTAATATCAGCCTGGAGAAATGAAGAGGGGATCAGAAAAGATGAGAATGGTGCTATTTTTCCCATCTGTAACAAATGAGTATGAGAATATTAATCAGCGGTGGTTGTGTTGTCTAAATAAGAGGACGTGAAAAGGAGGCATTGCAACTCTGCATCACTTCAGTAGAGAGAAGTGATGAGCAGTGTGGACAAAGGATTAAACAACTTAGTACATGTAAGGTTCTTGAAACACTGCCTGGCCTGCTGTTAGAGTACTTGTCATCTCAGCTTCCACTCTGTGACCTTTGAGCAGGGTCATGCCATGGCTGGCCCATTCAGCATCACCCTAGGTGAAGGAGTTGAACTCCAAGTCTCTGAAGTACTCACAGTCTTTTAGCTGATGTCTTTCGCCAGAGCATAAAGCCACTAGTTCATTAGCAAATAAAGTGATGGAAATATGAATTAACAGCAGTAGATGAGATTCAGTCAGCAAACTATGGCCAATGGGTTAGATTTCCTGTGATCTGTTTTTTGTATGGCGTGTGAAATAGAATGGTTTTTTTAAACATTTAAAAAAAAATGTTACAGAGGCTCTTTACTCTATGGCCGACCCCTAGGCTGGATTTAGCACCCAGAAGACACTTAGCATTTTCATGCCTCTCCATATAGGTGGACAGTATGCTTTTTTTGAAGTCATAAAATCAGACCAGGGAGCCACCTACTCTCCCGAGAACATACGGTCCTTTCTCAGCCTTCACTGGAAGTCTGTTATGACTACGAACTGTGTGTGGGGTTGCTCCCACCTTCACATAGCTCATAGACAGAAAGATAATTTCCATTTACATAGTACCTACAGCCAATTACCAAGGTGGCTGGTTCTTTTTTTTTTTCTTTTCTTTTAAGATACTTATTTATTTGACAGAGAGGAGGAGAGCACAGGCAGGGGGAGCAGCAGAGGGAGAAGCAGGGAGCCCAGTGAGGGGCTCAATCCCAGAACCCCAGGATCATGACCTGAGCCGAAGGCAGATGCTAACTGACGGAGCCACCCATGTGCCCCGATGGCCACTGTTCTTAACTTTATTTTACAAAGGAAACTGAGGCGCAGAGGGCAGGTACTTGTCCTAGGGCACACAGCAGCAAAATGGCACTGAACCCAGAATGCGTGACTCCCCCAAGTCTGCCCTGTTAACAACTGCCCTCTACTAGTGCAAGCCAGTGAATGCAGAGGGAGGGGTGTGCGGCACTGTGGGAAGTGTTGGGGGGGAGGGTTCCAGTTCTGCTGCTCAGGACTGAAGTCTTTGTCTTCCATTAAGAGACACGGTCTTGGAAAAAGTGTAGATGTGCCTCTGACCAATCTGATGATCTCTCAGAGTTTTATGATGGTGCTGTATTTGGCTCTCCTTAGGCCCAATGTGAATTTTCCCCCCATCTTTATAAATTTCTTAGTTTTTGTTAAGGAAACCCTCTTTATATGTCTAAATATACTGAAAAATGAATTTTTTTTAAATTTTTTAAATTTATTTATTTGTCAGAGAGAGAGAGCGAGACAGCGAGCACAGGCAGACAGAGGCAGAGGGAGAAGCAGGCTCCCTGCCGAGCAAGGAGCCCGATGTGGGACTCGATCCCAGGACGCTGGGATCATGACCTGAGCCAAAGGCAGCTGCTTAACTAACTGAGCCACCCAGGTGTCCCTGAAAAATGAATTTTAAATTGTTGGCTGTTTTCTCCGGTGATGTGCCAAGGCACCTTGCCAGCCTCTGAATGTGGTCGTGAGAGTGCAGAGTATGTTTTCATGTTTGTGGGATCAGAAGTGACCTGATTTTTTTTTTTTTGAGTTACCAGCCTTATTAGTCAAAAATACTTTGACTTAAAACACTGTTTCTTTTGTATACCTCCCCCAACATAGTCCTATGATTAAAAGCATTTTTAAACTTTTTTTTTTAAATTTATTTATTTGTCAGAGAGAGATGGGGAGAGAGCAAGCGTGCACAGGCAGACAGAGTGGCAGGCAGAGGCAGAGGGAGAAGCAGGCTCCCTGCCGAGCAAGGAGCCCGATGTGGGACTCGATCCTAGGACGCTGGGATCATGACCTGAGCCGAAGGCAGCCGCTTAACCAACTGAGCTACCCAGGCGTCCCGATTTTTAAACTTTTTATTATGGATGATTTCAAAGGGAAGGGAAGCAGTAATGTAATGAACACTTTAGACTCATTACCCAGTGTCAACAGTTAGCAACATTCGGCCCTTCTAGTTCCATCTATACTTTTGTCCTGCACTCCCCACCGTGTGGCCATATTTAAAGCCAGTTGGTTTTAGAATCACATGTTTGCACTCCTCACTGCATGCAAGAAGGCTTCGGGACTGTAGCAAAGGTGCTGACTATGTTCTTGTTCAAGAAGAAACATGGTATAGTTATTCTTGGACTGCGGCCATCTGAACCAAGTGAAGACAAAACTGGCCTGTAAAAATGTGTACTTGTTAGACTTTTCTAAGAATAGCATGGATAGGGTGACAGAGAAAGGTATAGGCCATTCCCAATGACATGATTGTGTAGTATTGCTATTATTGACACTAACCTCTCCAACAGAGATTTGGAGCATATTCCGAAATTCATTTGAGACTATCTCATATGGAAAAATAGCACCACACTAATCACTTCACAGTTTTGTTTGTAAAGGAACTAAAGGGTGCAATTAATCCCTAAAATCCTGCTGCTTAAAATGTCCTTAAGTTTGGTTTGTGAGCCATTTCTTTTGTCTACTTCTTTTTCGTTTGTTTCACATAGACCGTAATGACATTTCAGCAAGAATAATATAATAGTTAGTTCCAAGTGCTGTTCCAAAAGCTTTTACATAGATTCTCATTTAGTGCTTGGAGTAAGCCATTTCACAGACAAGGAAACTGGAGCTCAGAGGTTATTTAGGAAGTCATGCTAGTGCTTGAGGTGAGGTGGGCAGAGAAGGAGGCCTTTTAGGGAATGGCATTTAAGTTGAGCTGGCTGTGCAGTGATCTCAGAGCATGGCACATACAAAGGCCCTTTAAGAAAGGACAATAGTCTTTGACTCCTTGGCTTGAAGAGGGTACCTGCCCAGCAGCTTTTAAAAGTTGGTCTCTGTGGGAGGGATGAGAAAGGAGACTATTCTCTCCTTATGAGCATCTGAACATTCACAGTTCTGCCCCCTCCTGTCCCCTTCCTAATTTACTCTTAAGCCGAGATAATTATGATATGGCCTCAACCTGGAGCCCTTCCTGTTCTGTCCCCAGTCTCATTGGAGTATTATCTGGGGCCCATTGGATCATGTGGGGTGGTTCTTATTATGGCTTTTACCATTTAACATTTTATTATGGCATATTAACATTATGGACCCAGGTAGGATGCTTGAAGTATCAGATTGTCCTCAGGAGCATGGGAGCCAGACCTAAGGCTGAGCCCTGCCTCTGCTGCCTGCATGCTGTGTGAACTTGGCTAAGTTGCCTCACTTCTCCGAGTCAGTCTCCCCCACTCATAAAATAAAGGCATTAGCTACTTACTGTGAAGATTAAATGAGGTGATACGTGTAAATATTAGTTTTGTAGTCATTTTTCTCTTCTGTCCTCCACTTGATTACTTAATTCCTCATGGCCCTTAGGCTCTGTTTTTACATAGTTATTCCCAGTAAGCTATTATTTTCAAATCTTGATCATTAGTAAAACTTTACATACCCTCTGGCTTAAAACTGTGAGAATTTCGTGTGATATAGTTATTCGTAATTCCTTGTGTGCAGCCTCTGTGTAGTGACTTTATTGATGGTTGAAGTAAGTGACATAAAAGGATACTGTTTGTCTCACTGGAGGGTTTTCAGTGTGTGTTTTTTGCTCTTCGTTTTCAGTACCCCTGAAGGAGAAGAAGCTCTTGGATGTGAAACTAGGAGAGCTGCCCAGCTGGATACTGATGCGGGATTTCACCCCTAAGGGCATTGCTGGCGCATTTCAAAGAGGTCAGAGCCATGTGTAAAAAAAGAGCAAATTTCTGGGTCTTTTGGTCTCCCTTTCCCCTGAATTAATGGAGCAGTCAAGGCCTTGTCTCAGACCAGTATGTAGAGGAGGACAGGGTCAGATTGTTAGCCCCTGAAGCTCGGTGTTTGATTGGTGACTGGCCCTATCAGAGGTTGGTTCTAAGATTAATTTTAGCCAAGAAAATGTTTTCTGCTGCTTGGAATTGGCACCACTGCCATCGTCTTAAAGAAATGTCTATGAGCATTTTTGTCATAAGATGTCTTAAAGAGGAGAATGAGTTTAAAGCATAGTGGACATTAGTCCATAATGTAATGCTCATCCCCCTGCCAGGCAAAACTTCCAGGATGGATGTTTGAGATGATCTGTCCTTCAGGTCTGTGCATGGTCACATCAGTCCCGTGGGGTCCCTGTCCTCATTCCAGGAATCAGAGACTCACATGAGCCCACAGATGCTGTGTAGTCTCTGGCTTCAAGACCCCCCTGAGGCCTTTCTTTAGCCCAGATTAGAATTCTCTGCCTTTTCCCCTTACTTGGTGACAACAGTCCCTTCCCTTACTACTATAAACCAGGGCCTTCTAGAATCATTTCAGTCTTTTTTTGTCAGCCAAGCCACAAGCCCAAGAGAGGACAGAAACTGTTTCCTCACTGGTGGGGGTACCCAGCAAAGAGATGATGGCACAAAGCCTTCTTCCCCAATAGGCAGACCTAGCCGGCCTCAGCCATGTAGACTTTACTTGGGGTTGGATTTATGGTCAGAATTAGGGTAAGGGGATCCCTGGGGCTGGACGTGAGGGTGAGGTAGGATCAAAGGCTGGCAGGCTGAGCCAAGTCTGTTAAGGTGAAGGCCAAAGCATCAGGGTAGGGTCCACGTGGGCCTCGTTGGGGGATCAGGGTAGGATCCATGTGGGCCTAGTCCTAGGCTCCCAGGGCAAGACCCACGGGGGACTGGTGCTTTTCCTGTAATCAGGCAGTGAATGGAGGGTGAGTGGCTTCAAGAGTCAGAACGGAACTGGGTCCCTGAATGTAAGACAAGATTTGACTTTGCACCACGTGAAGCATTCACAGCAAACAGTGGCCTCCTCTCGCGTTTGCAGGTTACTACCGGTATTACAACAAGTATGTCAATGTGAAGAAAGGGGGCGTTGCTGGGATTTCTATGGTGCTGGCAGCTTATGTGGTCTTCAACTACTTTCGTTGTTACAAGGAACTCAGTGAGTGTCTCTCTGGTCACCTCACCCTCTGGGTTTTCTCATTGCTGGGTGGGACTGGTTCGCTGTCAGGTTTACAAGGCCGTTCTGTGGCAGCTGAAAAATTGGGAGGGACTTAGGAAAATATACTACAGAGGATGCTATTTGACGCGAGAAAATTGTGGCAAAGAAAAAGTGAAGACAGGAAAACTAACATGAAGCCATATAAAGGTAGTACTTAGGAAGCATTCTGTAAGGTGCTGCAGGCTCCACTGAGGGTTGGTGGAAAATTTTGGCTTCATGTTCCTAGTAGCCAGTGCGAAGAGAGAAACGGGAGTGGTACAGTCTGGCGTCTGTGCTGTGTTCTGGAAAAGGGCAGCTTGTCCTGGGTCTGAGGCCCGAGCAGAGCTTATGGGCGGGAAATGGTGGCAGAGTGCCTGCGGCAGCCCCTGCCAGTCAGAAAGCCAGGGTGATGTTGGCTCTGAAGGCCAGGCTCTCGGGGACTGGGTCTGAGCGTGTGTTCCTTCTGGGAAGAGGCTGGCCAGGCAGCACATTAGCTCCTTGAGGTGCTACCTCCACGTCTGCTCGTTCTGCTGAGACCCTGGCAGGCAGGTTCTGGGTTATCTCCTGAAAGGAATTCTCGGGATGGCTTTCTCTCCCCCACCTGTCACCTTGCGCTTTCACTACACCTTTAAAGAAACTTACCATCTTGCCTTTTTAACTTCAGAACACGAGCGGCTACGCAAGTACCACTGAAGAGGGCCCAGTGTGGAGGCACACGCGGCATTCCTGACCATGACCTTTGCTTGGCACCCTTGAATCCTTTCATATCCCAATTCAGAATTAACGTCCAATAAAAGATGACTGGTACTCGGACTGCTTCCCTGGTGTAGCCGTTTCCCTGCGCTCTCCGAGCTTCTGCTGCAGCAGTTCCCAAAGGGCCATTCATGTCCACAGCTCAGGCCTTTGAACCAGTGGGCTTTGGGACCTGTCCCAGCTCACAGGAGGTGGGCTGTCATCTAGTTAAGCCTGTCAAGTGCCTGGAGGGGTCTCCCTGCTCTTTGCACCTGGAGTGTTCTAAGCACTTCTGGATTTTTGTCAGCTGATGCTTTTACATCAGAACAGAGGCCCTGAGTGATTGAGAATGCCCCCCCCTACCCCCATCTTGCTGCGAGGCTGCAGTCTTGTGGGCCCTCCTGCTAAGGAAGCTTCCTTGCCTGGGGGAGGATTCAGGGGAGCAAGGGAAAAGACAGGCCCTGACAAGAGCTCACAACTACCCCTGGATCCGGCTCCCCTGCCCCCACCCCATCCTTACCCTTCATCAGAGATCTTCGTTAAAGGGACAGTTAGAAACCAGTTTTGGGGTGTATGGTAAGAACAAACTGATGCTGTGGCTAATTATCTTATAGAAGATCCGAATCTGAGTAAGCAGGTATCATCCAGCATCTTAGATGAAGTAAGGAGAATTGCCGCTTGGCTGTTCCAAACAAAGGCCAAGCTTCCAGACTTCACCAGCTGCCAGTACAGGGTCCCTTCCCTCTGGGAGATGCACGTGTCGAAAGGGGACAAGGAAGCACCGATATCAAAGCTTTGTGCCAAGCATCTCGCACGGCCAGCAGCCAGAGTCCTCTCCTTGGCGTGGGGTCCCTGAAGTAACGAGACGCAGCTTAAAAAACAAGCTTTTAATCAACCTCATAAAAAGTCTTCTTGTGATGGAACTTGAATGGGCCCAGTTGCCCAGTGGGTTGCAGGTGACAGTTTCACATTTCCAGGTTCGGGGGCAGGGGGGGGTCTCCGGAGGCCAAAGCTGAGTGACTGTGCAGATGCTCAGTGGGCCAGGAGGTAGGCACACAGATGGACTGCGGCCTCGATGTAATGGGTGCTCTGCAGCTCCAGCTGAAGGTACACCTTGAGATATCCCACCGTCAAGTAGGTGCTCCAAGGAAATCAGCCCAGAGGAAAAGGACCCTCACCCCGGAGAGCCCTGCGCCCTTCCTCTCCACCACTGCCACCTTGGAGCAGGACCAGGCTGAGGCAACAAATGCACTGAAGTGCGCCCTGAAGGGCTGCCTCGTTCAAAGCACATCAATAGGCACAGCTTCTGAATTCAGCAGGACATGGAAGAAGCAGGCATGACCTGGTCGAAGCTTTAAATGATCCACCAGCCCCCGGGGTCACCAAGAACTGGTGTTTAATGATGACGCCTCGAGGAGAAGGGCTGCCTTCCACACCGACTGCTTAGCACCAGCCCTTTGCCACAACCTCCTCCCTTCCCCCAAGGGCGGTGTGCAGGGAGATTGGACAGGAGGTATGGATGCTAGACAAACATGATGCCGACTTGAAGGACCAAACTAGAGCACTTGTCCCCTTTTAAAAAAAGATTACAGCAAAATGATAAGGAAACTGACAGACGTAGCCCCTCAGAACGATAACCCCAGCGTGCCTGCCTGCCAGCCCCAGCCAGCGTCGCACCAACACTGGCGTTAAACAGTTCAACGCGCGCTCGCAGCGAGGGCCCAGAGTGGTTCCCAACAGCGGGGCCCTCTGGGCTGCTCTGAGCTGGCTCCAGCTGCTGTCACTGTCCACTGAGAAAGGCCAAGTGCCCTTTGGTGCATCTGTTGGCGTAGTGCCCTTTCTCACCACACTGGGAACAGCAGGGAAGGAGGGAGGGAGGGAGGGAGGAGACAGAAAAAAAAAAAACCACCATTTTCAAATGCAATTTTCAAGTAAGGTTGCACCCACCAAATACCAGGTTAGGGATGGGACTCTGAAATTCTCAGTGGCACAGACTTTGCATTCAAACACGAAGGAGAAGGAGCTCCAGAGTATAGTGGCCCAGAAGCTCCAGCAACTCGGCAGATGGAAGAACAGCTGCGAGCCTGAGGCTGATGTGAGCACACGGCAGGGGAGCTCCTGCAGGCTGGGCCCATGTCCACGGAAGGTCTCACGGTGGGTGGCAGGACAATGAGAATCCCACGGCACCAGAGTTCCCCCACCTGCCTGGGTACCAAGCCCCTCTGTGTGGCTGGCCCGTCACTTACCTTTCTGAGGCACTGTTCTGGAGACAGGAGGCAACAACATGAGAGAAGCCACCAGGCTCCTCCCCCCAATTCAGGGACTCATTGCCATGGACACAGGATGGGCTGCACCCAGTTTTCCCTCCTGGCTCTTGCACACTTGCCCAAGCTACCCCCCCAACGGGTTTGTTACAGGATCAGAGAGATGGGACAATGGTTAGACTTGGGCAAACAGACCCAGAGCATCACTTCACAAAAATCTAGCACTGATTCTGACTCATCCCGGCTGATTATCCAGGCCCTTCCTTAGCTTCTCTTCATTCATTCTTGTTACTCAGGAAGCAGAAGGGATTTGAAACGCTGAGCGGCAGCCTCAAGCACTGAACAAGGGGTCGGGAGGAGATAGGTGGGGGCTCCACTCCGCACTAACCCACCCAGGGCCCTCGCAGTCCTGTCTTCCTCAGCTTGGAACGCTGGGCTCTACCCGGTTCCGGCCCAGATCTGCCTGCTCTGTCTCCCGACACCACGGGCCCCACGTTCTCAAGTCTGCCTGATCTGTAGGTGTGACCGTGTAGCTGAGTGGCCCGTGGAACTGCCAGCTGGCCCTTCCCACCAATGAGAGAAGCAGAGGGAAGGACGAACCAGGCTCCTGCTCACAGCACCTGGCATGTCCTTTGGCCTCCACAGCTGATCCTGGAGAACCCAGGATTCTCACAAGGTGCCTGTAAAGTTCGAGTAGTGAGAAGAGGTGGTAGGTTCTGGCTCCACCTAAGTTCAGGATGTAGGAGAGCCCGCTGCAGGGTCCCGGGACGAGGGGGGCGGGGGAGGGGGCAGGATGCCAGTGACACTGCCTCAGAACACCTGCACGTCCTCGTACTGGGTAGTGACTGGTCGGAGGCACAACCCCTTTTTGTACTCTCCTCACCTGGTGGGACTCAGACTCAGAAATCTTCGGCCTTTAGTGGTTTGGGGCCCCTGCCATCCCCTCCCCGCGGAACACAACCCCCCTCCCACCCAGGAAAGAGCACTAACACTCTCTTTCAGCTGGGCTGGCCCAGAGCAGGGGCTCGGTGAGTGTTTCATGGCTGTGGGAAGTGGCTCAGCCTTCCTGGAGGGAAAGCTCTAGGAACAATTTAAGCTAAGCATACGTCTCCTAACTTGGACCTTCTACTTGTAGGCATGGATGCCGCTATGAGGCAAGAGCTCACAGACCTCTATGTGTCAGATTCAGCACCAGTTAGCAACAGAAACTAAATTGCTACCAGCAGAGTACTGGTAAATTGCAGTTCTGTTAAGGCACCCGGTGGGACAGATTAGATTTACGTTTTCCAACACAGAATGATCCACAATGTATTATCGAGAAAAAAAAAAGACTACAGGACATTCTGGATCCCAGGGCCCTATTTATATTAAAATAGACTTTCTTTGCGCTTGTGTGAATAAAAAAGTTTGCCACAGAAGTTCTCCACGTGGGGTGTGAAGGAGCACCAAAACCCAAAGATTGTGATGACACAGCCCACAGAAATCAAGCAGCTGGTTTTAGGAAAGGTGGGAACAGGGACAACACTGCTCCCAACATTTCTGTGTCATCTAAACGTTTCTACCAGAAAGGTAACTTTGTATTTTGTCGAATAATCCCCAAATCTGAAGTTTTTGTGGCCTAGTTCTATTATCAGTTGTTTCTGCTGACTTCCCTCAGTGGTGGCTGTTTCCTTCTAGGTTTTGTGATTTTTAATTACGAACTCATTCTTCAGGACTTTAGCTGTGGGAATTAAATGTGATTAGGTTGAGAATAAATTCCTTGAAGAGCAAGGCACCAGGGGCCCCCATGTGGGGCTGTTTCAGATTGGAAAACTCAGTTTATAGCTTTCTAGCCCTCACTGGGGTGTGAATAACGGCCCCAAGCTCATGAAGGTTCCCCTGGTGACTATAAACTCTCAAGGCACTGACCTCCACCTTTCCATCCAGAGCTAAGAATGAGACGCTTTCTAATAGGTTTTTAAAAAGTTCACCCATTCCCTGAGGGTGTGTGTGTGTGTGTGTGTGTGTGTGTGTGTGTGTTGGGGGGAGGAGTGCTTTTCTTTCTGTGTGGGCTTAAAGCTTTGTCCCCTTCCCTTGGGGACGCCTTGCAGGATGTGAGGACATCCAGAGGCTTCAGGGCTTACTCCCTTCCCAGGGACTTGTGCTTCTACTTTATTACCAGCCTCCCTTTCCCACAAGCTCCGTCCTTTCATTCAGCAGCATGTGTGATCATTCACTTGGCCTTGGTGCGTCGTGGAAGGAAGCAGGATGGTCTCTAGCCCACCAGAGTAGCCCATTTTTACTCTTATGGTCCAGAAACAAAGATGGTATCATTTTTCAAAATGAACTATGTGGGGAATGAGGGAATGGCCTCGTCCCACCCCCCAGCCCTGGGACTCACCTTGTAACAGGTGACCTGCTCCAGCGGCCGGGGTCCCCGGTTGCCTGCGCTGCTGTTTTGACTCTGCATGACCCCGATGACCTGCGGGGCTCTCTGCTGATTGGGAGAAGAGTTCTGACTCGTTAACTGGATCAAGGAGGACGACCTTTGTAATGGCGGATTGTTACTTTGCTGGAAAGAGTTACACAACACGGTTTTACTGCGGAAAACACGTGCACGCAGACTACCAATGGGGACAGGAAAAAAGAGGGCGGGACTGCTCCCGCGTGACCAGCAGGAAGAAGGGCTTCCGTGGCGGCCCTGCTCAGGAGAGCGGGCAGAAAAGAAACATCTGGTGATGATGGCAGGAGCCGCTGCCCGAAAAACACCATGCAGACACACAAAAACGAAAAATAAAAGTAGAAAACAAAACACCAAAGAGACGAGGAGGTCTCTGGGGCAGCAGGGCGAGGGCATGAGCAGGCCTTACTTTTGTTTCTGAGGTTCTAGCTTCAGGTCAGGATGAACGCTTGGTTCAGCCAGATGTTTAGCAGCCTACACGGCGAGCAACAGTCACAGAAAAACAGTTGGAGGCTGACATGCTGACCTGTGGTCTAGGGGCTGAGAGGGCCCTCCACTAGGGAGTCATGTGAGCAAGGGGGACAGGGGCTCCTGGGGTGGGGACTGGATGGCTAGGCCACCTCCCAACCAAGAGGGTTCCTGGCTCTGGACCTCGTAAATACAGGAGCAGTGAGCTAGAAACCCCCGGTTGTCATGGCTGTTTCCACACTCAGAAATTCCTGGCTTTGCGATGGGTTCTATTTGAGTTATCCCACAACCGCCTGAGGGTGGGAGTCAGTGCAAGGAGTCCGGGCGGCCCCACGCCTTCCTGACTTAGCCTGTAGCACGCAAGGATGGACAGGGCTCTGGCAATGGGCTCAAAGGTCAACCAAGTAAAAGGTAAGAATTCAAGATCAGTAGACAGGTTTACTCAGCCTGTTGAGACCCTGCTTAGCGTACCTGAACAGCCTTTCTTCTGGGCCCCCAACCCTCCACTCCCATAACCAAACCCAGGGTGCCCTTCGTTTTGGTCGGGGGCAGGCGCTGCAGATTCCCATTTGTCTCTGGCATCTCTTCCTTTTATGTTTGAGAGGATCACCTCATTGTGGGGTCGTGGGACCCCCTTGTCTGGAGCCAGCTGGTCCTTCATCCCTGTTCCCAGCCCGCCCTCCCTGCCAGGAACCTCCACACGGGGCAGCAAGGACACGGCATGGGTGGGAGGACCGGTCAGCCCCAGGTCAGCTGGCAGGTGCTCCTGCCCGGCTGTGGGACCTCAAGTGAGGTCCGCCCTCGAGGACTTTGTTTCCCTGTTTGTAAAGGGAAGGGCTGGAACCTGAAGCAAGAGCAGCAGACCCATAGTGCTCATGCTGCCTTCCACTCTGGCTTCTGAGGGGGCGCCGCAGGGCCACTCGCCAGGCCAGAAGGGAAGAGAAGCCCAGGGAGCATTCGGCTCTTGACTCCCCTTCTGTCCCACCTCCTCCCCTGCCTCTCGCATGTCGCCAGTCGGGTGGGTGGCCGACTGCGTGCCAGGGCAGGCACCGCTGGGGCCGGGGCACGGTACCTTTGTCGGAGGCTGCGTCTGCTGCGGCAGTGGGGGCTGCTCGGTGGTTCCCATTGGCAGTTCAAATCGAGGGCTGGTCACCCCGCATCCAGAGGGTATGAGAACAAGGGGAGGAGAAGAGGGGATGAGAGAGGGGCCAGGCCAGGCACTGTTCTCAAACTCTGGCTCTGGGAAATCACAGGCAGCCTCTCTGCCCAGACACAGGGCAAGCCTGGACGTGCGGTGGGTGCTGGCTCTCAGCTCTGCCCCTGAAGCCTTGGGAAGGAGAGGCGAAAAGAACGGATTCGCCTGGACTCAGACCCAGCTCTGCTCATACCTATAGCCGTGGGACCTGCAACAAGTGCTGCCCTCCCTCAACATGCATCCCATTCCCGAGGGTCTAGCTCAGCCGCCAGACCACCTCCAACAGGACACGCTCCCTGGATCTCACCTCGGGAGTAGGACCAAGTCCGCAGCACCCACCCACCTGCCCACATGTGGCAGTGACCAGGAGCCTGTGCTTCTGCGCAGGTGTCAGCGGGGTGGATGGAAGCAGCCCGGGGACTGGGGGACGACACTGTTCTTTCCCCGGAGAAGTCCGACTCCATAATCACCCCAAGTGACAGATGTGTACGAAGGCCCATGAGAGGAGCTCTGAGCCCTGGTGGGCGAGGAGAACCCAGCTTCAGGTGTCAGCCCTCCTGCCACGAGACCCTGGCCAGTGGCTGAGCTCTGAGCCTCGGTGTTCTCAGGTGTGAAATGGGGACGTTCTCTATTCTCTCTGTTCACACACACACTTGTGAAGGGCTATCTGAACTAGTGTGTGTGGAATCTCGAGGTTACGGCCTCCACAGAGGAGGCCCCCAAACTGAAGTCTCCTTCTTAACCAGAGGCCCCTAACTGACATGCAAGACATGAGCTTTCCTGGACCACGGAGGCCAGCTTTCTTCAGATCTATGACCCAGGAAATGTTAAGTGCTGGCCTACTAGGCAGAGCCACCTCTGAGCTCAGGGAGCAGTAGTGGCCCCCGCCCCAGGCCCAGTTGTACACCTGAAGTGATCAAAGGCCAGGTCGACACAGCAAAGATCTAGAGGGCAGCAGGGCCTGGGGCAGAAGCATGGTGGGAGAATAGGGTCTGGCTACTCACTGCATGAATTTACACGAGGGCCCCTCCGGGCAGAATCCCACGAGGTAATTCACACAGATGACTCTCCGTGTGTGCCGGTGCCTGCAGAGGGGACCTGCGGAGCCAAGTGTCCAGGACATTCAGATGCCCTGCTTCAGGGGATGCGCTCGTGCCCCTGGGCCAGTCAGAGCCCTGCCCACACCACTGCCTGGGATGCAGAGAACGAGAGCAAGGCCCCAGATGCGGGCTCTGCCTCGTATCCATTCACAGGGGATAGCAGGCAAAGCCCACGACCTCTTCAATGCTAGTTTCCTTACAGAAAATATGGGAGAGAAGGCCGTCCACGCGGGAGGTCTGGGAGGCTCAAGTGACCTGAGGGTGTAAAAAGCCTCACTAGCCCCAGATGGAACAGGTGGGGTAGGCAGAGGGTCGTGTGTGCACAGGAAGAGAGGACTGGCCTCTTGTTGGGGGCCCAGCCACCTGACACCTACCATGCTTGCAGAAGCCACGGTCGTACCAAGGGCAGTCCTTGATCTTGGACTCGGGGTCGATGTGCAGGAAGGGGCACTCCTTGTTGCTGCACTCCCCTGCAGGGAAAGCCAGATACACATCCACTGGGGCAGCTCGGGCACAGAGGACTCAGACCCCCCTCAGCTTTTGTCAAGGCTGTGGCCTGCTGTGTGGCAGAGGGTCAGGTGCTTCTCGTGTCCCCTCCTGACCTGACAAGTCCTGAGCCCCAGGGCAGTGTCGCAGAAGAGCCTTAGTCTCCTGACCTATACGGGGACTTTGTACATGACTTGTACATGTACAAGTCCTTCCCTCTCACGTGTCCATGCTGCCTTGAGGGTCAGGGACCCAGAGCCGGGCACAGAGTACACACTCCTCAAATAATTCATGGCTCCACCCCTTACCTAAATGGGGTATCCTGGGCACTGGGGAGAGGAGGGCCCAAATGCGCAAAGGCACCAACTGAGTCCAGGAAATGACTGGTCTACTCTGATCAGCCCTTTACATCTATGAGCTGGGACAGGGGAAAGGTCTAAGGATTCTGCTTCTTTCAGGACAAAGTAGGGAACACTTGGGAACTCAAGGCTGGATCCCTGGGGTTGAGTGTGATGGAGACTTTGTGATGACAGCTCCTCTCAGGAGCAACTGGCCCAGCTGGGGGGCTGTGCCATCCCCAAGCTTGCCCTCCCCAACCCATGTTACACATGAAAGGCCAATCTGATCTCTGTTGGTCAGAGAAAATGCACACACTCCTTCCCAGACATACCAGAAATCACTGTGATGTACAGCCCACCCCTCCCCAGGCTCCCCCTTCCCTGGCCACGCTGGCATCCCACCCGTGCCCCCACCTGACCAGCCCCTTCTTAGCCTTCCGATCCCAGCTCTGCTCTCACCTCCTCATACAGGCCTTCCCTGACCATTCAGCCTAAAGGACACTATGGTCCTCGTGTGGTCCCATCACCGTCTAGCTCCTTGAGAGCACTTCCTGCATATAATCTCCATCTTTGTCTCACTGGTGTCACAGGCCTCTCCCTGGGCCACTAGGGCAAAAGCACCGCGGGCCAAGGACTAGGTCTGTCCTGTTTACTAGGATCCTCACTTGTGTCCCAAGTGAGAGGAGCTGCAGACAGTACCCGCGCACCTCAGGCATTGGGGGGCTGCCGGGACCAGCAGGAATGAAGGAACCCAGGCCATCCTGCAGAGGTGCCCTGGAAGGTCTGTCCAGGAGGGTTGGCTCCTGCCTTTGGGTCCAGATGGGAGATGGTTCCCATGGAAAGGGGATGCCCCTTTCCCGTGCTGATTCCAGTATGGGTGAGGCAGGGTTGGGAAGCCTAGCTAGGTCCTATTTCTGACCCTCTGTGCTCTGACTTCACAGATTATGCTACCTCTACAAAAAAAGCCACAACTATCATTAATAAACTGATGGGTCACCCCTGTTGGGCTGCTGGAATAATTAATGTCTCCCAAGGACAGTGCTTTGCAAGCATGCGGCATGCCCAGCACCACCCAGCCCACTGCGGGGAGTAGAGCAGGCGTCCGGCCTCCCGCCAGGCCCCAGCACAGGGCCAGCATCCCAGGGCCAAAGCCCACCCTCATCCTGACCAAAAGGGCTGCTTTCTGTGCAACCTGGCCCCCAGCAGAGAGCCAGGGGGTTCAAGTGCCACCAGGGAACATAACAGCTCTGCTGAGCCCTGGCCCATCCCAGCTTCTCCATGCAGTCCGCTCAGGACGGGAAAGGGCACATGTGTTCTCTACACAGGGATCAAGGCAGTCTCAAGGTGAGGAGTGGAGCTCTTTGCCACTAGGAGACAGCCCCCCGATTACAAACTACTACCTGGGATCACTTTCCCAGACAGAAGGAACCAACTGAAGCCCCGGGGACAAGGAGTCGCCATGCTGGAAGCAGCAGCTGACTTAGGGGAAAAGGCCACTGGGAGCAGAAAGAAGGCCTCCAGCCAGCTGCACTGCGCACTCACCTGCCCCATTACCCACCACGGTCGCCCAAACTCCCCAAAGTACTAGAAACTAGCAGGCCAGCTGAACTTGGTGGGCACGGCCTAAGGTTCTGAGGCCAGAAAGCTGGGAGATGGCAGAAAATGCGGGTACCCGAGCAGTTGCTTCTCTCCTCTGGGCCTCAGATCTGTGTGAAGCCTCCCTGGGGCTCCCAAAGCCGGGCATCTGCTCACCGAACTTGGAGTAGAAGTAGCACTCGGGCATCTTGGTCATGTCGTACTCGTGCAGGAACTCACACTGGTCCCCCTTCTTGCACAGTCCCCGCAGCCAGTGTTTGCACACAACAGTCTTCTCACCACTGATGTGGCGGAAGGGACACATGCCCCCTGCCGAGGAAGATGGGGGGCCGTGAGGGGGGCGGGGCCTACATCCCACCCATCCCTCCAGTTCCCGAGAGCGACATGTCCTGGAAGGTGGTGGATGCCTCCTGGCAGAAGGCTATGTGATTTCAGGCAGCACAGAGCCACACATCTTAAGTTTTAGTACTTATTTTACGTCCGTGTGTTTTGAAAAGACCTAACTAAAGCATCGAATCATGATGTCACAGACATCACTAAGGGTGGTGGGGGAATGAGCTTATTTCTTAACTGAATTATAGTTCCAGTGATATACGCAGACATGGCAAAAAATTGTAGGAGTAGTAAAGGAAAGACTGGGGTTTGGGAAACACAACCCTTTGTAAGAAACAAGGTAAGGAGGCCCACCAGCAGAAGCCTGGACTCCAAGCAGATTTCACCTCTAGTTATGAGTGCCCACTTAGCATCCAAGAATTAAGAAAGAAAGAAAAAAAAAAAAGAATTAAGAAAGAAAATCAACCTTGGAACTGAAGTAACGCATTGTATACAAACTGGGGGAGGTCTCCCTTCTGTAGCAGGACCTGAGCGATCAGCCACCAGCTGGGACAGAGCCATGCCCTTGGACACTCATATTTCTAACTTGCGGCTTGGCGGAACCACTGAGAAGGCCTAACAAGTAGCCACATGTGGTCAGTGGCTACTAGTTAGTAAATGCAGAGATAGCCTCAGTGCCCTGTGTTAAGGACAGCTGTCTGACAGAAGGTGCCGGGTCAGGAGGCAGAATTAACCAAGTATAGATGTGGGAAGAAGACCAGGGGCCCAGTGGGAGATGATAGTCTAACTAGACAGCCCCGATCAACCTGGCTGATCTACCCAGCAAATCTATTATTTCTGTAGTGACTGTTATAGAACCAAACTTGCCAAAAGCATACATTAAAACCATTCCCTTGCTCTAATTCTGTGCTCCTTGCTCACTGATAAAAATTTATTTTCCAAATAAATTTGCCTATAGGAAGAAAAATGCCCAGACCTATACATGGCACGTAAGGTCCCACTGACCAATCTGTCTCCTTCTGAATTAGTGGATAGTCTGGTTCCAGCAGCCCCTGTTGGAGCCTGGCTAGTATGAACAAGGTTCCCCAAGACAGACTACTGTTGGGTTTTTGATGACATGATACAGAGGATAATGAGCTCGTATAGACTGTAGAAGCAGAAAGGCTTGGGTCCAGACACTGGCTCAGCCACTCGCTAACTCTGAAATCTTGAAAAGTTCCTGAACACCTCAGTGCTTGGCCCTTCTGTCCATGTCACAGGTCAGCTTGTGGCCACAGGCTAAGTGAGGTGAGGAGGCAGACTCAGAGTGAGGTTCCGTCCTGTGTTGTAGGTTTCAGGCAGAATACCCCCTCATGTTCCTCACCTGTGAAGTGCAGTAATTTCATCTAGGGACACTGCTAGTCTTTAGAAAGCAATGCAAGCCAGAGGCCTGCTGGCCTACGAGTCTGCTAGGGGGCAGGGTGGTGAAAAGCACCTTAGGATGAACATTGGGGAGTCAGGGGTTTCTTACCTTTGCCACAGGCAGCTTTCAAAAAGAATTCGCAGACAGCAGCCCCTGACTCTGCAGAAGGAAAGGAGAGGCGTCAAACAAAGCGAGGTGTGCCTGGGGACAGCTGAAGACACGGGGAGGGGACCCTTCTCATCTTTGATCCCGTGAAGGGTTCAGGGTCTGGCAAAAAAAAAAAAAAAAAAAAAAAAGGCAAGGCCTGGCTAACACCAAACAAAGCTGCTCATTTCAGACACTCACTGCAAAGTGAGACACCGATGTTGAGACCAGTCACTCTGAAAGCCTCCTCTAAGCGAGATGCTTTCAAAGAGTTAGGAGTGGGTGTGGGAAGGATGGGGCACAAGTTCACAGAAGTTAAGTAACCCCAGTTCTGAATCGGATTTTCCAGAGGGCTAACTCACAGACCCTTTAACGTGAGGCAGAAGGAGTGAATGAGCTCACAGGAGGCACAAACAATCAAATGGGGACTATGAGGCGAGGAACAAGCTCCAGAGAAGGGATGGGCCTCGGAGGAGATGCAATGGAAGACACAGAGGCACTCCAGCTGCCCGTGATCTAGTTCATGGTGGTGCAACACCAACACAATTATTAAAGGCAGTCTCGACTTCCCCAGAGGCAGCCACGGTGTCTGTTAGTGACTCCAGGGGGTAAGCCTTTGTAATGAGCCCAGGAATTCACTAGCCACGGCTGCTAGAATAAACCGTCCATGGCTTCACAGTTTTCTCTATCAGCAGTCATGTTAGAGTTGCTGAAAATCCACCAACAGCATCTTGGAAAACCACTTTTTTTTTTTCTTTTCTTTAAAGATTTTATTTATTTATTTGACAGAGACAAGTAGGCAGAGAGGCAGGCGGGGGCGGGGGGGTCGGGAAGCGGGCTCCCTCCCCGCCAAGCAGAGAGCCCGATGCAGGGCTCGATCCCAGGACCTGAGATCATAACCTGAGCTGAAGGCAGAGGCTTTAGCCCACTGAGCCACTCAGGCGCCCCTGGAAAGCCACTTTCATACCTTGCTTTGCTAACTTGCGAGAGATTCCTTGGCTTCTTGAAAGCAGGCAGATTTTGCTAGGACAGACTTAAGGCTGTCAAGGGGGTATCATTCATTTGCATCTCAAAAAGCTTAAGGCAAAAAGTTGTCACTCATTTGCATTTCAAAAAGCTGAAAAAGCCTTACATTAAGAAAAGCATCATAGAAGAATATTTCTGGGCTCTTCTCAGAGGCTAACGTTGCTTCATTCCTTGAAGCCAGAAGTCCACAGTCCTGGGGCCTGGGTCTCAGGAAGACAGGTTAAGAGTATGCCTTCAGGGGAGAACTGACACTTCTCCCAAAACTAAGATGACAATGAAGTGCTCCGACAAAGGAGAAAAGGTTGTGGCCTCCCAGGGCTTTAACACACTGAAGTGGCTTGTGGGCAGAGTGCTGAGGGTGACTATCAAGTCTGAGGTCCAAACTAGGGCAGCACCTATGGCCAGGCATGTCCTTCACCCTCTTCAGAACTGGTATGTAGGCCCCTCACTACTCACCTGCCCTCACAGACTCAAGTTATGTGCGATCCCAGGCTGGAGAAAGGTGGGTGGGAAGGAGTTGCCCTGCATGGATGGTTTCATGGCCTCAGGTTAATGCCATCAACACAGGGAAAGGCCACATGTGCAAAGGTGGACGTGCATGCAGAGGCAGGAAGTGATCACATGTGTCGAGGGACCAGCAGCTGCTTGTAAGATGTGTATTGTAGAGATGCAGGTGGTGTGTGTATAAAATAAGGTTAACAGAAGTATGTTTCAGGGGTAGAAGCAATACTTTACAGAGACGCATCAGCATGAGTGGGACAACTCAGGTCACGTGTGCATGAGAAATGTGGCCACTTGAGGGGAATGAGGCTACAGGGAGGTTCTTCCAGGCCACGGACCCGTGGGAGAACAGGGCCTCTGGCAGTTATGGGACACGGCACAGGGAACTGCAGACTGAACCAGTCAAGAACACTGGAGAGCTCACCTGGCTCCACCACGTACCTAGTTGCCACCAACCAAGTGATCTTCAGCACGTCCCTTCCCCCACCCAGGCCTCAGATGCCCCATCTGTGGACTGAACCCAAGGACCTCTAAGCTTTAATGTTACAATATTAGATTCCAAGTATGTCCAGAAAAGAGAGAAGAAAACTGCTAGTTTATTTTAAAGCACTAGACAGCACCTAAGTTGAGGGTGGGGGAGCTATCATCTAAAGGTGGAGAATGAAGGGAGCTCAAGCAGCTGCCCAGGTGTGATGAATGGCCCGAACTGGGGTCCAGAGGAAAAGTGAGGGATAGGCTCCCAGGAGTCCACAGCCTACAAAGGAGCTTGAGAGTCTAACTGAGAATCTCCTACAGAGAGGGACAGTGGGCCTTCCTCCAGTAAGACTCCTCCAACCGCCCAGTTTTGATGAAAGCAAGGAGAAGGTGCTCAAAGTGGGGGTGGGAGAAGCTGGAGGTAGAGAGAGGGAACACCTAACTATTTTCTTTTAGTTAAGGGAGGGAAGTAATTTCCAATCCGGGACACCAGCTTTCAGTCAAGACTTATACGAACAGCCAGACCTGGTCCTGCCCTCCTGAAGATTGTATTAGAATAGTCCCAGGGGTTCAGAGCTTGGAGAAAGGGGGGCTCCCGAGTCTGAATGGGGGAAGAAGGGTCCCAGGATGGGCGAGGAGTTCCAGGACCGATGGGGAGAAGGTCCCAGGACCCAGGGAGAGGGCGTCCCGAACCGAGGGGGAGGGGTTCCAGGGCCGAGTCGGTCGCGCCCCTCGCCCGCGGCCCCGCGCTCACTGTCCATGCCGGGGAAGGGCAGCGGCTGTGCCCCGAGCTGCTGCTCCACTGCGATCTCCAAGTCGAACTTGATGTGGTCCACGCTGGCGATGATTTCCTGCATGGCGGCGGCGGCGGCCACACCGGCCCGACTACTCTTCAGGTCCCTCGCCGCGCTCACAACTCTACCCGCCACCAGCCCCGCCGCAGACGGTCCTCCGTCTCGCCTTGCCTCGCCGCCGCCGCCGCCGCCCGAAGGATGCCGGGAGCTCCCGGAGCCCGCGCCGGCCTTTGGCTTGTCCAGACCCGGCCAACAGAGCGGGGAGTACGGGACGCTTCGCTAGGCCAGGCTAGCCGCCAGCCGAACTCCCGCCTCTCCTCGCGGCCCCGGGTAACCCGCCTCCGCGCGCACGGGGCGGGGAGTTCGCGTCTCGGAGTGCGCCTGCGTGAAGTCGGCGGAGGCGCGCGCCTACCAGAAGGTCCTTGGGAAGGAGAGTCTGGTCCGCCGCGCGGTGAGGCTGGAGCGGGAGTGGGGACCACGCGGCGGGGTGACGCGGAGCGGGACTGGGGGTGACATGGGAGCAGGAGTCCGGACAGGGAGCGTCGCAGCTGGGGTCAGACGTCTAGTGAGACAACCAAGGCTCCAAAGGCCAGTGTGGAGGGGGTCGGGCTGGCCGGAGCGCCCGGGGGAGCGTCTAGGGAGGGGCGGAAGCCCCAGAGAGGACAGCGGAGGCGCGTCTCTACTCCAGGGGTTATTAGCTTGGGCAGGTTGAGGAACTTGGGTAGAAAGAAAATTGCACCTTTAGTTTTCTCGGTGTGAAATGAGCATTTCCTTCCGTGACTGACGGAGTAGCGTTAACAGCGCCCTGAACTAAATCGTGATTTTTTTTTTAAGATTTTATTTACTTATTTGTTAGAGAGAGCACAAGCAGGGAGAGCCGCAGGCAGAGGGAGAAGCAGGCTCCCCGCTGAGCAAGCAGCGGATGCGGGACTCGATCGCACGACCCTGGATTCATACCCCGAGTGGAAGGCAGACGCTTAACCCAGTGAGCCACCCAGGCGTCCCTAAGTCGGGGTTTCTAATGGTGATGAGTGTAAATGATGGTTAGAGACGGAGTGCCTGTAGCTACCACAAGCTATCATTTATATTAGTCACTGCTGTGACAGGATGGCAGGATCTTGGTATTAAAGCGTCAAAAAAGCAGCATGTGTACTAATATAGGAGGTTTGTTTTTTTTTAACGTCTTGACACTTCAATATTATTGGAGTTTTTCCTTGCAATGCGGTGCATTTCATTTAATGCACTGAAGCACTTTATCTAGGGGCGCCTGGGTGGCTCAGTGGGTTAAGTCTCTGCTTTGGGCTCAGGTCATGATCCCCTCTGGGATCGAGCCCCGCATTGGGATCTCTGCTCCGAGGGAAGTCTGTTTCTCCCTCTCTCTTTGCCTGCCTTTCTGCCTACTTGTGATCTTTGTCTGTCAAATAAGTATAAAATCTTTTTGGAAAAAAAGAAGCACTTTATCTAATGTGGCTACTTGAAAATGTAAAATTAGACCTCTGAAGTGATTGCAGATTGATTAATAACTGAGGCTCAGGAAGGGGAGTAACTTGCTGAGGGTCTTGTAGCAGTTCAGCCGAGTGCAAAGGTGAGACTGGCAGGCTGTGGAACTGGGCTGCCTGTGAACCCAGGTCTGGCGAGCGTATTAGACAGCCTCTGTTGACCAGCACCCCACTGACACTAGTACAGAGGGCGCTTACCATTGCACATCTGGTGAGGCCTGCCACTCTAACAGAAATATAATATGAGCACATTTGTAATTTTACATTTTCTTAATTTTTTAAGATTTATTAACTTATTTGACAGAGAGAGAGCAAGCAGCAGAGAGAGAGAGGGAGAAGCAAATCCCAGGACCCCGAGATCACGATCTGAGCCTAAGACAGATGCTTAAATGACTGAGCCACCCAGGCGTTCCCTGATATTTATTTTTATTTTTATTTTTTTAAAGATTTTATTTATTTATTTGACAGAGAGATAGCCCACTAGTAGGGAGAGCAGCAGGGAGAGGGAGAAGCTGAGCTCTCCACTACCCAGGTGCCCCCTGATATTTTTTTATTAAAGAGTTTCAAGTATGCAGACCAGGATCTCTAGCATAGCACTGTCCAGTAGAAATAGAATGCAAGCACATACATGATTTATAGTTTCCAAGCTGGGACGCCTGGGTGGCTCAGTTGGTTAAGCGGCTGCCTTCGACTCAGGTCATGATTCCAGTGTCCTGGGATCGAGTCCCACATCGGGCTCCTTGCTTGGCGGGAAGCCTGCTTCTCCCTCTGCCTCTGCCTGCCACTCTGTCTGCCTGTGTGTGCTCGCTCGCTCTCTCTCTCTGACAAATAAATAAAATCTTAAAAATAAATAAATAGAATTTCCAAGTAGCTGCATTAAACAAAGCTTACAAATTGTGAAAACTAATATCAATTTTTTTTTAGCCTGGTATATCCAAAATTATCATTTCAATATGTTGAAAGATTATTTTGTTGTTTGTTTGTTTGTTTAAAGATTTTATTTATTTATTTGACACAGAGACATCACAAGTAGGCAGAGAGGCAGACAGAGGGGGAGGGGGAGGTCGGGCTCGATCCCAGGACCCTGAGATTGTGACCTGAGCCGAAGGCAGAGGCTTAACCCACTGAGCCACCCAGGCGCCCCAAGATTATTGTGTTTAATTTACCTTCTTTTTTGGTATGAAATCTTCAAAATCTGGTGTGTGATTTATACTAAAAGCATATCTTCATTTAGACTAGACACATTTTAGGTGTTCAATAGTCGCATGTGGCCAGTGGTTAGTGTATTAACAGACAACTCTAGCCCGTTTATCCACAAATTTTGCAGAAAAGGCATGCTCGAGTTAACTTCCCTGTGCAGAGGCCCAGAATGGTGTTTTTTTTTTTCTAGTAACATATTAAAATAGCTACAATTTTTAAAATACCTGTTAAATGAGAAGTACTAAAAACATCTCATTTGATCTTTATAACCTTGTGGTGAGGTTGGTGGGATTTTCCTAATCCTGCAGCTGAAGAATGGGCCTAGTCACACGGCTCTGGCCAGGAGTCAAACTCAGCTCTAACTTCAGTGCCCGGTCTCCTAGATCATAGCTCGAGAATACCATAGCTTCCGTCTGTTGAGTGCTTTACTTGCCAACACCGTGCCACATGCCGTGTATTGGAGGCCTCATTCGATCATTGCTACGGTGCTGTGTGGGCATTAGTTCTAGGTAACCCCAGTTCACAGGGCAGGAGACTGACCAGAGTGGCGAGTGCCCAGGCACTCACGGATGGTTCTTTTTTTTTTTTTTTTAAAGATTTTATTTATTTGACAGAGATCACAAGTAGGCAGAGAGGCAGGCAGAGAGAGAGAGGGGAGGAAGCAGGCTCCCTGCTGAGCAGAGAGCCCGACGTGGGGCTCGATCCCAGGACCCTAGGATCATGACCTGAGCCGAAGGCAGAGGCTTTAACCCACTGAGCCACCCAGGTGCCCCTCACGAGTGGTTCTTTGGCAAAAATGAAATCTGAACCTAGGCATTCTAACCTCAGCGCTCAGGCTTGTGACCACTTCTCTGTCTTCTTTCTGCCTTTTGTGACTATAAACCCCAGTAGTTTTCATTATGTTTCTGACCTGTGCCAGGCAGGCCCTGGAGGAGAAAGCCAGAGATGGACCTCCCGAGGTTGGCCCGGCTCTTCTCTGGACTCCGCCCCGTAGGACTGTCTGCCTTCCAGCACCTTAACCCTCTCGGAGCCAAATGCACAGGAGGCAGGGAGGGGCCTGCATGGCTGAGGGCCGCCAGGCTGACTCGACCCTGCAGCAGCTCCCCCTCGCAGCTGCTCTTTGGCCAGGGGAACGGGAAGAACACAAGCAGCCTCAGCTCTGACCTGAGCCAGCCTGACCCCATGGCCTCTCAGGAGGAAGAGGAAGAGAGCTTTGGGACCCTCTCCAACAAGTACTCATCAAGGAAAATGTTCCAAAAATCAACAGCCCAGTTGTATAACCTACGGCTCAGGGAACAGAGTGCTGAAGACGAGGAAATGGAGCTGGAGCCAGAGATATGGCGGGGCCGGAGAAACACGCCTTACTGGTACTTCTTCCAGTGCAAGCGCCTGATCAGAGAAGGGAAGGTGAGGGAACCTTGGGATTCCTGGTTCAACTTCCCTGGTAGCCCAGTATTTTGGAGGGGCTGCCTTACCTTCCTGATCTCTAAGTATTTGGATGCTCAGGGCTCTTCTGTCTTCAGTCACCCCAGATGCTGCGCTTGGCGATCGGGGGATCCACCAGCCACCTGACATTTGGGGGCCCTGCTCCTTGTTCCACCTCTTATGTTAGTACCTTCAGCCCAGCCTTCCTGGTCTGTATATCTAGCTACCTCACCAGCTCCCTTACACTCACCCATATGGGCCTGAAAGTTCAGTTCCCAGCCTTGTTTTCCCGGTACTGTCTTCATCTCACTAAATGGCGATCCCATCATTCCATCCACTCAGGCCAGAAGCCTTCAGGCTGTCCCTAACTCTTCTCTTTCTCTGACCAGTGGGAGCTTCAAAATGTTACCAGTCCTCACACTTCTCACAGTGCTACCCCTGAAAGCCCAGGCCTCACCTTATCCTCACCCCCTCAGCTGTCATACTTGCCACTGGGTTCCTGATGCCCTTACCCCCTCCTCCCAAGTCTGTGTGAAGCACAGAGCCGCCCTGTTAAAGCAGATTATGTTACTCTTCCTTCCAGGACTCTTTTTTTTTTTTAAGATTTTATTTATTTATTTGACAGCAAATAGGCAGAGAGGGAGGCAGAGGGAGAGGAGGAAGCAGGCTTCCCACTGAGCAGAGAGCCCGACGCGAGGCTTGATCCCAGGACCCTGAGATCATGACCTGAGCCGAAGGCAGAGGCTTAACCCACCGAGCCACCCAGGCACCCCCCCCCTTCCAGGACTCTTAAATGTGTTCGATGACACTGCTGTTCACTTTCCTAGGTGTTGATAATGACATTGCATCTATGTTCAAAAATCTCTTAGAGATGTGTGTTGAAGATCTGGGGAATGAATGATGTAATATCTGGAAATGTGCTTTAAAAAATTCATTTTCAGGGTGCCTGAGGGGCTCAGTCAGTGAAGCATCTGATTCTTGATCTCAGCTCAGGTCTTGATATCAGGGTTGTGAGCTCAAACCCATGTTGGGCTCTAATTTTGGTGTGGAGCCTGCTTAAAAATAAAATTCAGTTTGGAGCAGGAGTACAAGGTATGAATGAACAAGATTGGCCAGATTTTTTTTTTAAGTTTATTTATTTATTTATTTATTTGACATAGAGAGAGAGAACACAAGCAGGGGGAGCTGCAGAGGGACTGAGAAAAGCAGGCTGTCCACAGGGAGCTGGACGCGGGGCTTGATCCCAGGACTCTAGGATCATGACCTGAGCTGAAGACAGATGCTTAACAAACTGAGCCACCCAAGCGCCCCATGGCCACATGTTAATAACCATTGTAGTTATACTATTTTCTTTACTTTTGTGTACATTTGAGCCATTCCATAGTTAAAAGTTGAGAAATAAAGAGAAGCCAAAACCCTCACAATAGCTTATGAAGCCTGCAGGGTCTCCTTTTACCCCTGTTACCTCTCTACTCTTATCTCCCCTTCCCTCATGGTGCTACAGCCATCCCAGCCTCCTCTCTGCTCCTCCAACTCCAACTCCCAGGCACACTCCTGCCTCAAGGCCTTTGCACTGGCTGTTTTCATAGACAGTGTTGTTCCTTCCCTCACCTCCTTCAGATTGTTGTTCTTCTGTCACCTTCTGGGTGAAGCCCTGCTTGGCTGTTACATCTAAAACTGAATCTCACCTGGGTGGCTCAGTTGGTTGGGCGACTGCCTTTGGCTTGGGTCATGATCCCTGAGTACCAGGATTGAGCCCCGCATCAGACTCCTGGCCCTGCGGGGAGTCTGCTTCTCCCTCTGAACTTCTCCCCTCTGAGTTTCTTTCTCTCTCTTTCTCAAATAAATAAACAAAATCTTCAAAAACAAAAAAACCTGACACCATTTGACACAATATTTTTTTTGTCTTAGTTTTCTCACTTGGCGTCTGTCTTTCCACACTAGAAGATGTGTTCCACAAAGGACCTCCCTCTTGTTCACAGCTGTATCCCTAGCAAATAGACTTTGCAGGATTCAGTCATTACTGGTTGAACCACTGGATGAAAAAAAAAAAATTAAGTTGTAAAGGAGTGAATCGAGGATTTAAAGGGGATGGTGTAAGGAGTAGGGATGTGGTAGAGATAACTGTGGGCCAAAGGGATTTGCAGCCAGTGGAAGCTGGTCCCTTGGGGCTGCTGTCTTGTGCCACCGCAGGAGTCTGTTGCTATGAATGGCCCCCTGCGATTGTGCAGCGCAGTGACCCTGAGTGTGCTCACCAACCTTTGCAGAATGCGGTCTCCCATTCCCACTTAGAACCAGAGGGCTGGCACTACGGATGGGGTCAACCAGGAAGCAAGGGCAGGACAGATCCCAGGATTTGCAGAATTAACATTTTCTGAGGACTTACTGAGAGCCAGGCCCTGGCTCTACTGTAGGCCCACAGAGAGGCAAAGACATGGATGGCCATACTTTCAAGGAGTTCATTGTCTGGCTGGAAGGAAGGCAGCATGGCAGTGGGGCCAAGAGCCCTTCATAGGTGGTGGGAGTTTAGTGGGCTTTTCTTCCTGGCCACCATGAAGCTCCCTTGCTGCAGAGCACGGGGACCAAGAGGCTGGGGACAGAAGCCCAGGGCGGCTGTGTGGCTCCTGGGCAGGCCCAGGAGGGCCCCTCAGTCTCAGTCTCGCTCCCTCTGCTGAGGGTCTCAGAGGCTGCCCTGAGCCTCCTCCCATGTTCCCTTTCCTCCCAGCTGGCTGAGGCCCTGGACCTGTTTGAGCGGCAGATGCTGAAGGAGGAGCGACTCCAGCCCCTCGAGTGCAACTACACGGTGCTGATCGGGGGCTGCGGGCGGGCCGGATACCTGAAGAAGGCCTTCCGGCTCTACAATGATGTAAGTGGGGGGGCCCCAGGGCCAGAAGGGGGAGGGCCAGGCTCCAGAGGCAGAGAGAGCTGGCTCGCATGGTAGGATGTCACGTGCGTGCATTACTGCAGCCAGACTAACCTCCCGGCCTCTGTTTCATCCTCTGTAAAGTGGAGGTGATCTTGGATGATTACATGATCTTCCTTGACCACAGCAGGCCCCACGCGCCCCCTTCCTTCTCCACCGCTGTCTATGGTGTGTTCATGTCCTCTTACCCCTACTCCCCACACTGGATACCCATGAGCACGTGGCTTCCAAAGCTGGTTCTCTGAAAAAGATCTTTTATTCCTCTTGGAAGATGGTTTCATTTTATAGTCGCCCACTGTTTGTGTTTATTGTTCTCAGAGCCAGGACGCTATTTCCTCTGTGAGTCAGGAAACAGCTTTGTCTAAGAAGATAGTAGGCTCTAGTAGGAGTGATCCCATCCTCTCTTGCCGCCAGGAGCTGGGCTCATCCTTCATCCCAGCAAGACTTCTTATCATTTGTAATGGATGTCCTCGAGGCTGGATCGTCTCTGGCTGGAAGCAAGGGGGAGGAATTGTGGTTACAAATGATAAACCGATGTATCCTCTAACAGATCTCATGAAACACCGTGGTGGAGAATAGCAGGGGGCTTCCTTGACCAGCAGAAAAGCGTTCGGGTGCTAAGTGAGGGGCGGCTGGTGCCAGGGGGTGTTTCCCGTGGTTCTCAGTTCACGGTGTGGTCGCAGCGTGTCCGCACATTCGGAGCATCCTTAAGTGACTTGCTACCTGTCACCTCGGAGAAGCGCAGTTCCCTCTTTCTTAAGTTACTCTTTATCAATTTGTTGCTTTTTTTTTTTTTTCAATAAACTTTTTACTTTGGAACAATTTCAGATTTATACCAAAGCTGCAAAGTCAGTAAAGAAAGTTTTCAAATACCCGTCACTCAGCTGATCCCCGTATTAGCACTTGGCTTTACCGGGAGCTTTCAGACTCCAGCTTGCCCAGTCACCCGGAGGGTTTGAGAAGCAGAGCGGAAGCCTCACCCTGTGGTTTGTGACTCTGCGGGGCTGGGGGACACGGGGTGTCTTGAGATGTGCTGCAGTGACATGCTCCTGGCCACTGCTGGTCTGGGGGCCACTCTCCTAGCTGACCCTTGCCTTTTGGGGTCATCCGCATTTTCCCAACAAGGAGCTAATTGGCCCATGACCCCTCAGTTAGTAAAGTCTGGAGCTGGGGTTGGATGGTCTCCTCCTGCCTTTTCCCAGACCAGATCCACTGTTTGGGTCTTAAGAGTCAGGGTGACCTGGGAGCATCAGGAGGATCCTGCTAAACGCCTCTTGAGCCCGCAGTGGGCTGATGGCCACGGGGAGGATGACTCTGCTTGGTGCGTCTGGATGCAGTGTCCATTTTCAGAGGCCCTCAGGCCGAGTCAGGGTTTGGGAGAAGGAGGCTCCGACATACCACTCAGCCCCGCCTTAGCACTGGCCCCGCTAGTGGGCCTGTTTAATGCAGGAGCGGGGTCCTCTCTAGCTTTCCCGCCAGTCACCTGTCACCTGTGTGTCCATCTGACCCCAGAGCCACCTCCAGGTGTCTTCCCATCTCCGCAGATGAAAAAGCGAGACCTGCAGCCCTCAGATGCCACCTACACAGCCCTGTTCAACGTCTGCGCCGAGTCCCCCTGGAAGGACTCTGCCCTGCAGAGCGCCCTGAAGCTCCGGCAGCAGCTGCAGGCCCGAAACTTCCAGCTCAACTTGAAAACGTACCATGCGCTGCTGAAGATGGCTGCCATGTGCGCAGACCTCAGGATGTGCCTTGATGTGTTCAAGGTGAGGGTGCCCCACGGGGGAGCCAGTCCCACGCGGTGGATGTGAGGCTGTGGCCCTCTGTGTCCCTCACGGGAGGCTTCGGGGGCTGATAAGGAGTCAGGCTCGGGTTCAGCAATGCTCAGAGGCCTCAGTCTGACAGAGGCCTTGCCCCAGGATGGCAGTGGGTTGTGTGTGCTGTGACTTGTTATGTGGAATTCCTTGGTGCCGCAGTGAGGGGTGGGGCTTCATAGTGCCCCAAGGCCTCCCGTTCAGCGAGAGCAGTGGGAACAAAACTCCTTGGGTTTCTAGGAGGTGCCAGGTTTGAGGGAAGCAGGGGAGGGGGACAAGGGAGTGCTGAGCAGGGGCCTGGCTGCGTCAGGGCTTTGGCCCTTGAGGGCCTTTTTACCCAAAGCCTCTTTTTATCTTTTCTTTCTTTCTCTCTCTTTTTTTTTTTTTAAGATTTTATTTTTTTATTTGACAGAGAGAGAGCGAGAGAGACAAAGCACAAGCAGGCAGAGCGGCAGACAGAGGGAGAGGGAGAAACAGGCTTTCCACTGAGCCGGGAGCCCGATGTGGGGCTCAGTCCCAGGACTCTGGGATCATGACCCAAGCTGAAGGCAACCACTTAACCAACTGAGCCATCCACATGCCCCTCTTTTCTTTTTCTTTTTTTCTTTTTTTAAAGTGTGTTCCATGCTAGAGCTTGGAGCCCATGTGGGGCTTGAACTCTTAACTCTGAGATCAAGACCTGAGCTGAGATCAGGACCAAATGAGCCACCCATGTGCCCCCTGTAGCTTCTTTTATCATCCAGCTGTAAGGAGGGGTTTTATTCCCAGTTTCAGAGGAGACAGTGAGGGGGGTTAAGCAGGGAGGAGCATGAGCTGGCTGGTGGTTCTGCCCTCTCAGGTTGGGGAGGGAGACGAGCATGAGGTAACACCTAAAGGAAGGCTCTAGGTCCCTACGACCAAACCTCAGGAGAACCTCGACATGCCCTTGGCAGCTTTGTCTTCCCTCAGGCCCATGGGCACACTTGCTCTCTGCTCTTAGGTTCTGTCTCGCTTTTTCCACTGCTAACTGACACATTTCCTCACTGCACGTAGTGAGGTCCCCCCCGCCCCGCACCCCTGGAGGGAGAGATGAGCTGTCCAGGCACCGCATGGTGCACAGCAGCCTTTGACCAGACCCTGGGTTGGCTGCCTTGAGCTGGCAGGAGAGGCAGGATCATGGGGTCTCAAGCCTGGAGAGTTCCTTGAGAGAGACGGATCCCTCCAAAGGATGCCATGTGAGAGGCAGATAGTTGAAGCTTCCAGAAGAGGGCAGTGTGGTTGCTAGGCCTCTGACCTGTCCCGAGATGCCACTGATATTTTAGGCAGGTCACTCTGGCTGGTGGGGGAGAGGGACCAGTTAAGAGACAGCTGTGATTGTCCAGGAGGAGGGAGCACGAACTAAAACCTCACTGAGAGGGGCGCCTGGGGGGCTCCGTCAGTTAAGCGTCTGCCTTCAGCTCAGGTCATGATCCTTGGGTCCTGGGATGGACCTGCTCAGCAGGAAGCCTACTTCTCCCTCTCCCACTCCTCCTGCTTGTATTCCCTCTCTCACTATGTCTCTCTCTGTCAAATAAATAAACAAAATCTTAAAAAAAAAAAAAAAAAACACCTCATTGAGGTGGAAGGGTTGTCGACAGAGATGGGGACGGGAGAGTGGCAGTGGTGGGGTAGGGTGGGAACAGCCACGCTCACAAGACAGACAGAGGAAGAGAGGCTCAAGGAGGAGCCCCTGAGGGGCTGAGAGAAGGCCGTGGCCAACCTTGACAGGTCCAAGGGAGGCCAAGGGTAACAAGTACCTCGAGCACGTGCCGTGGACAGACACCACACTGTGTTGTGGGGTTGTTCCAGACACCGTCTGAGGTAGGTCATGCCCGTGACAGATAGGGCTGGGATCGGGGAGATTCCTGCCTTGCCCACACTCAAAGGTGGGCACAGATTTGAAGCCAGCTCTTTGCAGTCCCAGTGTCTCGGGCACAGGGCCTAAAAGTGGCTGCTGGCGTGGTCTTTGCAGAGGGGCTACCCAGAAGTGATGGCATCAGCCAGGAAGAGCAGCCTGGAAGGAGAGGGGCAGGGGATGCAGGCAGAGTTAGACGGGTCTGCTCAGGAGCTGGTTCCCAGCCACCTTAGAGTCGTATTCAGGTCCCGCCTGCCCCAGGTACATGACCTGGGGCCTGCCCCAGGACTGTCTGCCCTGAGTCAGACCCGTCGGGCCCTGGGCTCTGCCACAGGTTCTCACCGTGGCCTCCACTCCCTCCTCCAGGAGATCGTCCAGAAAGGACATGCAGTCACAGAAGAGACCTTCAGTTACCTGCTCATGGGCTGCATCCAGGACAAGAAGACAGGTTTCCGATATGCCCTGCAGGTCTGTCGCTCTCAGCTCTGCCTTCCTGCCTCTCCTGCTGCCCCCCTTCCCTGGTGCACCCGTGTCGGGCACAAATGATGATCACATGTGCATTTGGGCACCTGTGATTGCCCCATGCTGGGTGGATTTATGTTGGCAATATTTTGGCCTTTGCAAAGCACACTGCTGCCCATCATTCTCCAGATGGCAGGGGGAGGAGACCCTTGGAGTCTGCGTGGCTGCCCCCAAGTGAGGACACAGCCCACGCTCTTGCTCTCACCAAGTGGCCTAATGGGCAGCTAGCTCAGATTAGCAAAGTTTACGGTCTTACCCAGAGTGGTTGTTGAGCCCGCCTCCCATGGGCCGCCACTCACCATCTCTGCACATGGGACGCAGGGGTCTGCATATAGTCCTGGGAGGTTCTCCTGGACATCAGAGTTGCGACACACTGCTCTGATTCCACCTCAGATCCTCAGAGAGAACCTCCCCCACCCCCAGTCCTGTGGGATGGCGGTATTAGCAACGGTTCCACAGGTGGGAAGGACCCAGAGCTCACCTAGGACCCTCCATCTTAAAGTGGGTCCCACAGACCGGCAGCATCAGCCTCACCTGGGGGCCTGTCAGAAAAGCAGGGTCTCAGCCCCACCGTGGTCCTGCTGTGTCTGGATTGGCATTTCAGCAAGACCCCCAAGTGGTTGACCCACGTGGAGGCTGAGCCCCAGTGATCTGGGACAGCCCTGGACGGATGCTTGCCTGTCTTCTGAAAGCAGTAGCTTTCTAGTGAAAATCAGCCAAGATCTAGATCTCTGTTCTAGAGCTGTTCTAGTTAGAAACAGTCTGTAATGCTGATAGCTGGTTTGTGTCGTGCACTTACTTAGCTGCTCAAGCTAGGCAGCGTCAGCCGTGTTTCACAGACAAGGGAAGTGAGGCTCACAGAGGTTAAGTAGCTGGCCTAAGGTCCGCAATTATTAAGGAGAGCTGGGATTGGAACCGAGGTCCGTCTGACTCCTAGAGCCTGAATCCCTGCTAAACCTCAGTTCTGTCCATGTTATCCCGTGAAGGTGCCTGCTGAGACCCTTGCCCTCCTAAAGACTCTGTCTGATGCTCAGCGGACCTTTTGCAGGCTTGTACCCACGTGGGCCTGACCAGCCCCCTGCCTTGTCTGCACACTTACCCCTGACAAGGACAGGAAGTCAGATGTGAGGTCTTGTTCCCCTGAATGTGGCTGGCCTTTGAGCCCATAGACAAAGAATCTAGTGTGACCAGTGAGTCCTGTGTGGCATCTCCTGGCATCTTAGAAATGGCGTGGTCTGGGTGTCAGAGGGACGTAGATGGGGTCAGAGCAGTCCTTTGTGGAGCGTATACTGTGCTAGGCACCGTGCTGTGGGGTGAAAATGATTTCATCTCAATAGGGGACAGGGCTGCTTGGGCACCCAGTTTGGGAGGTGCTCTTCCTCGTTGAGCTCCCTTCTGCTGTGCCTGCCCTGTGCTCTCGTCCTTCCCAGAGGCTACATGAGGCAGAGCCCATAGTGGGAGCTCAGGAATTGCTGCTGAATCCGGTTCTTGAGTCAGCCTAGACTCTTCTAGAACTTAGCCTCTGTGATCGTCCCTCCCCAGAGAAGTGCAGAGAAGGTGGGCAGAGACCCAGGGAGAGTCTGTTCCCAGTACAGGGGCCCTGGGAGAGGGCAGAGAGATGAAAGTGGGAGAACAGTTTAGGGGTGAGCTAGAGAGGAAAGGGAGTAGCACCCCCATGAGGTCTCCCAGGGAGTCCTCAGATCCTTAGGATTCTTAGTTCTCTGGAGCCTGGCGTTGGGTTCGATGCTGTCCAGCTCCTTCCGGCGTCCCTTGCACTTGCCGAACAAGTGGTTGACTCCCTGTGTCTGCTCTGCTGAAGGCTCTTCTGAGAAGGGTCTCGGAGCCAAGCTTGTCTCTCTCCGGCAGGTATGGAGGCAGATGCTGAGTCTGGGGCTCCAGCCGAGCCAGCATGGCTACAACCTACTCCTGGGGGCAGCTCGAGACTGCGGCTTGGGGGACCTGGAGGTGGCCTCAGCACTGCTCCTGAGGCCCAGGGAGGAGACGGTCATGCTCCAGCCCCTGGCACGTGGGTTTCGGGCAAGGAGGAGAGCCCGGGCCCGGGTGGGCGATGGCATGTCAGTCAGGCTGCATGTGGAGGCCTTGGAGAGGCAGCTGTTTCTGGAATCTTCTCAGGTGCTTGAGAGCCTGCCAGAGCCTCGCGAGGCCAGAGCCCCCAGCAAGGCCCAGCCTGAGGTGGAAACGAACGTAGAGCCCCACCACAAGGTGGCCCTCACTTCCTTGGCCCCAGAACCTTCTCCCTGCAGGCTGGAGGCTAACCTCCTGACCTTGGGAGCAGTCTCCCCAGCCATGGTCTCCTTTGGGACTGTGACCACCCCAGCTGACAGGCTGGCCTTGATGGGGGGCCTGGAGGGCTTCTTGGGCAAGATGGAAGAGCATGGGCTCCGACCCAACATCAAAACCCTCACGCTGCTGGCTGAGGTGGTGGCGCCTGGGAGTTCCTCAGAGTCATCACTGCTGACCGTCCTGGACACGTACCAGGTGGAAGCCGACGTGACATTCTTCAACACCCTGATGAGGAAGAAGAGCAAGTCTGGTGATCTGGAGGGGGCGAAGGTGAGGGGCCGGGAGGTAGGCACCAGGTGCGAAGCTGGGGCCCCTCCTTCTCCTTCCCTCCTCAGACCTTCTGACTGCAGGACCTGGCTGCCCTGCAGGGGGCGTCACCCATTCCCGAGGTAGGTGAGCTGACTGACTAAAGCCTCCTTTCTGGGCCTGGGCTTGGGCAGAGCTGAGAATGGAGGGGTGACGCGGCCGGCTGCACTGCCTGTCCTCACCGAGGAGCTCACAGATGAGTGTAGGCAGACCCCAGACATCCTCACACTGCCTGAGGAGCGCAAGGCAATGCAGGGGCCATGGGACCTGTGGCCTAAGAGCCTGGTGGCTTGGGAGTGTCCCCACCCTTTGGCCACACTCCCCAACACACGTGCGCGTGCGCGCGCACATACACACACACGCGCACACACACGCACACACACTCACACTGATACAGCCCTCTGTGTTAGATGCCATTCGAAGAGCTTCCCATCCGCTCCTCACTCCACTGACCACACCACAAGGCTCTGCCAGTACGAGGCTACCCCCATTCTACAGATGGGGACACCGGAGCCCTCATGCGATTTTGTCCATGTGTTTGTGTGATGGCTCTTTGGTCAGAGCACTGAGCTGGGCTCCTGTGGGCATCAAAGGTGACAGGGACACAGTCTCTGCCTTCAGGGCCTCAGTGCAGAGCACGCCTTCCTCTAGACTAGCCGAACACAACAGAGCCCCTCCCTGAGCCAGCCAGATGAGGGCATCTTCTTCCTCACCCCCCAGCCCCCACAGCCTCAGCTTTACATCCCACGCTGTGGCTGGCATTGCCTCCCACCCTGGACTCTGGGGCCAGGGGCCTGGGAGACCACTGGTGCTCAGTTGATGTTGAAGGCCTGAGTGCTGGATGGACGGCCAGCAGGGAAGCAGAGAGGCACGGGAATATGAGGGGCCTAGGGGCAGGGGGCTGGCGTGGTGGAGATGGTCCGGAAGGCAGGGTGTCCTCGCAGAGCAGCTAAATTCCGGGGAGCTGGGTGCTTGCAAGCCGGGCTAAGAACCCCCATCCAGTGTGTCCCAAAGGGAGTGGTGAGGCCTCTGAGCAGAACTGTGCCCCTGAGGTCTCCAGCCAGCCATAGCCTTCAACTGAGAAGGCTTCTGCTAGGCTTGGTGGGTCACAGCTTCCAGGGATGCTGTCTCTGTCCCCACAGGCACTGCTGCCACTCCTGGCAGAGAGGGGCATTGTCCCCAACCTACAGACCTTCTGCAACCTGGCCATCGGGTGCCATAGGCCAAGGGATGGTCTGCAGCTGCTTGCAGACATGAAGGTGAGTGGGTCCAGGCCTGGAGGGGGGAACGCATGGTGCTAACCTGGGGTGCTCAAGGAGAAAGTTGGGCCCTCCTGAACCCCCAGGCCTCTGCACCTGGACAGCCCCAACAGTGTGCATGGGGGCGGGGAAAGTAGGGTCGCTCTAGCTTCAAGTGTAGAATGGTCACTGGCCCAACTGGAGAGAAGGTAGACCCTGGTGAGTTGCTTCAGGATCTAGCATTGAAAACAGGGGGTGTTAGAGTCTTGAAGGGGGTTGCAGGGGGGAGAGGTGGTGGGGAGGAACAGGTTTTGGCCCCGACTCTGGAGGGATGGGAGGCATGACTAGAGCAGGAGTGTTATCAGCATTCTGGGGGCAGGGATTGCAGTAAACCCACAGCAAGAGCCTAGGAGGTAGTCTCCTGCGCGTGCTTTACTGCCTGGGTCCGCTGATCTCTGAGCAAGTTCTTCAGGCCGGGGAAGATAGGGTCCCCGGGGCTGGGTGGGATGGACCTACAGTGCAGGTCCTTTCCTTTTGGAGTGGGGTGTACAACCCATCCTTGGCACCAGGCTCAGACTATCTTGGCCTGAATGGCCTGATGCACCCAGAGGGCTGCTTTGTCGCAGTGGCTGCCGTCACCTCGCCGATCGTATGGATGTCTGTGCTGTTGCAGAAATCCCAGATGACCCCCAACACCCACATCTACAGCGCCCTCATCAACGCGGCCCTCAAGAAACTGGACTACACCTATCTCATTGACATCTTGAAGGACATGAAGCAGAACAGGGTCCCGGTGAATGAGGTGGTCATCCGCCAGCTGGAGTTTGCCGCCCAGTACCCGCCCTCCTTTGATCGGGTGTGTGTGCCAGCCTCTCACCCGTCTGTCCTCTCTTTAACTACCCTGCCTCCCCCTGCCCACCCCCACCCCCCCGGGTCTCGCCTCCCGGAGCTGGAACTCCCTTGCTTTAAACTGTCAATGGCTTCCCTAAGGAGAAATCCCAAATTCCCTAAACCGCAACCCATGAGTCCCTGTGGCCCACTCCATCTCCGGTCACTCTTCCTGGATTCACTGTCAGTCCCACTGGCCTTCCGTCATTTCTGTATGACACTGCCTCTTCTGCCTCGGGGTTTTTGTATTCCCTCTGCCTTGAGTAGAATCCCCGCTTACCGTAACTGGCACCTCACCCTGTCGGTCTCAGCTTGGACGGCTCGTTCTCAGGGATGCCCTGCTGCTCCCTCCTGCCCCTCACATCCCGCGCTGTTCCTTTTCACTGTGTTTCACAGCCTGTAATTACACCTGTAGGAGTGACTGTCACCTTCACAGAACCCATTAGCCCCCGGAGCTAGAGACTGACCGCCTTGCTCACCTGGCTTCCCGGTACCTGCCCATTGCCTGGTGCCCCATATAGACCATCGTTCGTCTAGTGAATGGGGATGGCAGCCAGGCCGTGATAGTCTGCTTTGTAACATCCACTTCTCTATCTGTTGTGCTGAGGATCGCAGGCTCGAGGGGTTCGGATCTAGCGCCCATGGTAGTCCCCCATGCTGAGTGCCCCCAGGGCAGCTGTGGCCTGGAGGAACACCATCCCAGTGGCGAGGGAGGGAGAGGATCAGGGACACACCAGGCATGGCATCAGGGACAACTGTGCAGGTGCAACGCATGAGGGCCACTTTGGGGGCTAAGAATCCGAGAGACAGCAACAGAGCGAATGCCAGGCAGAGGGCCTAAGTGGGCATCTGAACAGCTAGCGTTAGTCTTGCCTTACCGGTTCTTCAGGGTCTTCATGTGTTCTGGACACTCATGTTTTGTTCCACGTTGCAAGTATTTTCTGGTTAGTGGACTTGTCCCTACTCTGTGGAGCAGTGTTCTGAGAGCATCGACTCGGGTTCAATCCAGATACCAGCCTACTGCCAGCCTAAAGCTTACCGGATTTAGGTCACACTCCTGTTCCCTTAGGACAGTGGCTTATTTCTGTCTGTCCCTGTCGAGTTTTTGTTTTATGTACTTTCAGGCTGGATTAGGTACATACAACTTCTAGAATTCTTAAATCTTTTGAATCCAGCTGCTTGTCATCGTGTGCTAAGTTTTTATCTTCAACAGATTTTTGGCTGTTTTTTTTTTTTTTTTTTTCTACGCATTTCTTTACCAGCTTTCTTTTAGCATCTGCTGAGCCTCTCGTTTCCTCCATTTCTTCCCCCCTCTCGAGACCACTGCAGCAGTGCTGAGAGGACACGGGGGAGGTGCTCAGGCTGTGGAGGCAGAGTGCTAGCAGCCAGAAATTCTAGCTTGGGGGGCCGGGGGGCCATCCCTGGGTGTAGCGCAGCACCACTGACTTTGAGGGACAGTTAGCAGATGTTAATGTGGTCTGCCCCACAGCAGCTGTTTCTCGACAGTAAGCGACTTGAGTATCCATGGTTTTCCTGCCCTCCCCCTTGAACCACCTAGAAACGGGAACAGCTTCCCTGAGGGCTGAGCCGGCTGCCATGGTTTGGGATGCATGCAGTGACTAGTCTCCTCTGAACCCCGTGCTTTTCCATTTATAGTACAAAGGGAAAAACACCTACTTGGAGAAGATTGATGGCTTCCGAGCTTATTATAAGCAGTGGCTGAAAGTGATGCCAGCAGAGGAAACCCCCCACCCGTGGCAGAAGTTCCGGACCAAGCACCAGGGGGACCAAGACCCCATCAAGGAAGCTGATGTGGACGGAGGCCTCGGAGGCAGGTGATGGGAGGCGCTGGGCCTCCATCAGAGCTGGGACCAAAGGCGTGTTGTTTACAGAGCCCCGCGGGAGCCCCAGGAGCCTCTCCGCATCAGGCCTGTGCATGTACTTGTGCGGCCTCAAGCCCGAGGAAGGGTCCAGCGTGGAGCGAGCACTGCAGCGTTTTGCAGGCATTGGTATGAGGACACACGCTGGGCCCAGGGTGCCTGACAAGTTCATGGCAGGTCTGAGCGCGGCCTGGCCCACCTTAACACACCATCTCTGGTCATCTTCGTCTGGGAGGTGGTCGTCCCCGCAGTGATGAGGAAAGTGTACTTGCTCACAGTCGCACAGCATCTAGAAGGTAGAGTCAGGATGGAGGCCCAAGGGGACCGGTTTCTAGGGCCTGGCGCTCGCACACTGGGGTCCACAGACTGCTGGCTCTTGGAAAGAATAAATGCTGGACCCAGAAGGTTTAAAAATTTTATTTCTACAAATCACAGCTGAGAAACACCAAAGCCTTTACACATAGAGACCATGCTCCAACTCAGGCCAGGAGCACCGCTCTGCGAGAAGAGCTGATCCCAGGAAAGGGGGTGGCGCGGCAGGCAGAAACCCACGAAGTCCAAAGTTCAGGGTGAAGAGGGGTCAGGGCCTGAGGGCCTCAGCCGGAGCAGCCCCGGCAGCCGCAGTGCGTGCACTCGATGATCCGGCCCTGAAACAGAGGACAGCTGAGATGCTACACTCCTGCCGTGGGCCACCCACCACCCCCGCCAACAAGGGTGGCAACCAGACATTCACTGTCTATAGGACACTCCTCACAAAGTCTTCTGTGACAGACGCTGACATCGAAGCTACACCTCTGGGCATTTAATTTATGCGGTCCCTGTACGTACCGGCCCCCAGAAGGGAAAAAAGTCTGTGAATGATTCTTGTTCCGTGAAGTGAGCGTGAGCTACCCTGCAGCGAGCTGGAAGTGGGTCCGCTACTGCTCAGGGGGCTCAGGGCCTCTGGGCTGGGGAATGTTCTAGTAGAGGCACAGGGGCAGAGGATGTGCACTGGAATCTGAATGGCAGCAGAAGAGTCTTGTCCACTGGGCCGGGTGTGCCCGGATGTCCAGCTGAGGGCCTGCTCAACAGAAGGGCCTAGAGCTGTGGTTTATGTATATTTTCCTTTGTTTTCTATTTTGGAGGAGTAAGACCCTTACCTAAACATACAAGATCAGATGGTGACAAAAGCGGGTTCTACTCTGGCCACAGGGCTGGGGCAACACCCCTAACCAAATGCCACCATAGAATCCTGGGGTGAGGGGGGTGTGGTGACTTCAGCCACTCTACCACCTCTCCCTGCCCCCACCTGAAAGCCAGCTCCCAGATTCTTCAGGGGAGAATCTGACGTCCTTGGGCCCTCATTTGATGTCCACTCCTCCCTGACTTTACAGACGATTCAGGGAGACAGAGCTGCCCTGCTGAGGTAAAGCCCTTGGCCCAGAGCTCTACAAACTAGAACTGGTCTGCAAGGGACTGGTGATGAGGCATCTGTGTGAAAGGTGGCCACCTGGGAGGTGGGCAGCCCGGCCTGACCACCCAGCTTGGCCCGCGACGGTCAGCCAAGGGGCTGCCCTCAAAGGCCACCACAGCCAATGTCCCAGGAACTGCCTCCCTCCCCCTGCACGTCCACTTCAGAGAGGCTGACACGGTCAGCTCAGCGGCTGCACATGCAGCACCATTCCTGAGCTCCCCGGTCAAGTTTTAGAACAAAGTTCTGACAGAAGAAATCCGATGTAATACATCTGAGGAGAAGGTCTGGCGAAAAGGGTGCCTGGGGAGAGCATGCGAGGGGAAGGGCAGGAGTGCCTGCTGACCGGCCTGAGCTCTCCCGACTCAGCCCTCCCTACCACCTTGGGGGCGGGTGTCCTCATCCCCAATTCCTGTGTGAGGAAGGAATTCAGTAACTTGCCCAAGGGTGCAGCGGAGTTGGCCCTCAGACCTAACATACCGCAGCTGCCATGCTGCCCAGCATGGACTGCACAGGAGAGGGACTCACTCCCCAGGGCGTGGCCCGCAGGACAGCCAGCAAAATTGTGTTCAGTCCCCTGCCGCCAACCAGGGCAGACCTCGGAACTGAAAAAGTGACCTCAAACTCGATCATCAGACGTGACAGGGGGAGAGACGTTACCACTTCCAGCTTGCTTTTGGGGACCCGGCAAATGCAGTTTGTTCCAAAATTGGTGTCCCGGGTCTGAATGCAGCGCAGGCAGCATAAGTTCTCATAGCCCTGCTTTTTCCACTTTGCTATCAGATTTTTATCTGCATAGCCTTCTTTAATGCAATATTCGTAGAGTTCTGTCAAGAAAAAGGGAAAGGGCATCAGACCATGGTATCACAAAGCCTCCCCAGCCCCAGCCCGTCACTACTCTTCACTAAAAAGACTGTTTAGCCAACGCTGACCCCTTCCCACATCTTTTACCAGTAAGAAAACTGACAATTACTGAGGTTGCAAGAACGGGAACCATTAAGTAAATGTGAAAGCTAGTCAAGTTGGTGAGGCCGAGAGAATTTAGTTCATTACCTCTGCTTATGGCTTTCCTCTTGTAAAAGAGGTCAAAAATATACCGCGTTTTTTGGTGATGAATCCTGAAGATAGGCCACAGGGATTCCACTTTCCTCTTTCCCTCGTGAGGTTCTGTTTCAGCTGGGGAGAAAAAGGTGTGTGTTTATCTTCTTGGGCAGGTAGTGTTCCCTGCACGGGATACAGGTTTGGTTTTTTGTTTTTCCCTGTAACTAGGGATAAAGAATCAGTCCTACTTCATACCCTCTAGCTTGGCTATCATCAAAAAGACAGTCACAAGTGTTGAGGATGCGGGAAAATTGGACCATAGGCTGCTGGTGGAAATGTAACATGGTACAGCCTCTCTGGAGAACAGTCTGGCTCTTCCTCAGGAAGTTAATGTTATCATATGCCCTAGTGGATCTCCTGCTGGGTATATAGCCCAGAGAACTGAAAACACACGTGCCCACAAAAACTCTCCTATGAATGTGCAAACAGCAGTATTCACAACAGCCCGAAAGCAGAAACAATCCCAGAGTCCATCAGCTGATGACTGGATAAACAAAACCCACCCATAGCACAGAGTATCATCCAGCCAGAAAAAGAAATGACCTCCTACAACACGGATGAACCTTGAGAACATGGTGTCCAGTGAAAGAAACTAGTCCCCAAAGCCCACCTACGAGATGACGGCCTACAGAGACAGAGAGTAGATGAGTAGTTAACTCAGACTGGGAGAGCTGGGGGGATGCGGGAAGGGGTTGACTACCAGGGGGTGCAGGGTTTCTTCAGGAAGTAAGGGTTGCCCGACTCTGAATACACTGAACACTCCCTAACACCATAAGGGCAAATTTTACAGAACAGGACTTCTATCTCAATAGAGCTGTGACTTGAAAAGAGATAAAGTAAGCCATATGATGTAAACAGGACTGTTTGAAATGCAGTTCTTTCCATTAGCAGTTACAAGTTGATCTTTGCCTGCCTCCTCCACTCAGTTTTTACAGCAGGGGAGAAAGGGAAGGAATGGTCAAGAAAACTGTACCTCCATTTCTCCAACTTTGGAGCCATGCTATTACTTAGGATGTGGAGTTCAGCTCCACACAGAGGATTCTGTGATCCAGGCAAAAGGCAGGTGTTGCGGACTGAGCAAGTGCACCCTGTGTGGGCTGTAGCCGAGGCCCTGCCCTGGGTGCTAAAGGCACAGCAGTGGGGCAGGCAGAGCAGCTCTGGGGCGGCGATCCAGGGCAGGGAGGCAGATTGGCCCCCAGGAGTCAGTGGTAAAGGCCACAAAAGAGAAGACCATGCAGAAGGGGATGTGGGGGCTGACATTTTATACAGGTGCTCAAAGAAGGCACAAGGGGGCATCTGATCAGAGTCCTTAAGAAACAAAGGGGATGCTGAGTGAAATGGGGGAAGAGGGTCACATGAGCAAACTTCCAGTTATAAATAAGTCCTGGGAAATGGTGACTACAATTTTCAATACTGTATGGTATATTTGTAAGTTGCTAGGAGAGTAGACCTTAAAAGTTCTCACAAGGAAAAAAAAAAACAAAAACCAAAACTGTGAGGTAATGAATCTTAAATTATTGTTAATCTTTTCATAATACAGACAAATCACATACAGCTAAAACATACAGTGTTTTATGTCAGATTCAATTCAAAAGGTAGGGGGCAAACATGCGTATAAGGCAACTGGAAACAGAGCCTCCCTCCCTGTGCTTTTGTCATTTCTGAATCTTTATATCAGAGCAGCACTCCCATTTTTAAAATCCCTTTTGGACCCATTTTCACAAGACCATGTGAACATTCTTGGATGTTGTTTTATACAGGTCTGCACACAAAGTGGAACGCAAAGTGGAAAACCAGAAGTATGGGTGTCATGGCATAGACTACATTTAGATTTTTGCCACTTGGCTAATGCCAAAAATTTCAAAAGAAATGGCCCATTAACTTCAAAACCTCAGCAACAATTCTCTTAAAGTGTTATTCTTTAAAAATCTAGCTAAATGTCGGGTGCCTGGGTGGCTCAGTGGGTTAAAGCCTCTGCCTTAGGCTCGGGTCATGATCTCAGGGTCCTGGGATCGAGCCCCGTATCGGGCTCTCTGCTCAGCAGGGAAACTGCTTCCTCCCCCTCTCTCTGCCTGCCTCTCTGCCTACTTGTGATCTTTTTCTCTGTCAAAATAGTAAATAAAATCTTTAAAAAAAAAATGAAAATAAAAATCTAGCTAAATGTTCATTATGCAAGTGTTTATGCTTGATCTTTAACTAGTTTAAAATTCTTAAAAAGCAATCATTTAGGGGCGCCTGGGTGGCTCAGTCAGTTGAGTGTCTGACTCTTGATTTCAGCTCAGGTCATGATCTCAGGGTTGGAAGACTGAGCCATCAATTGGGCTCTGCGCTGGATGTGGAACTTGCTTAAGATTCTCTCTCCCTGGGGCACCTGGGTGGCTCAGTGGGTTAAAGCCTCTGCCTTTGGCTCAGGTCATGATCTCAGGGTCCTGGGATCGAGCCCCGTATTGGGCTCTCTGCTCAGCAGGGAGCCTGCTCCCCCCCCCCCCCGCCTGCCTTTCTGCCTATTTGTGATCTCTGTCAAATACATAAAATCTTAAAAAAAAAAAAAAAAAAATTCTCCCTTCCTCTGAGCCCCTAGACGTCCCACACACTCTCTCTTAAAAAAAATTTATGGGCGTCTGGGCATCTGCCTGTGGCTCAGGTCACGATCCCAGAGTCCCAGGATCGAGCCCCATGTTGGGCTCCTTGTTTGATAGGGAGCCTGCTTGTCCCTCTGCCTGCCACTCCCCCTGCTTGTGCTCTATCTCTCTGACAAATAAAAATCTTAAAAAAAAAAAAAAATTCTTTTTTTTAAAAAAGCAACTGAGTAAGTGGTCACATTGTGATCATAAAGGCACATCTGTGATCGTAACAGATGCTCGTGGCTTCGATAAGATTTTTTTTTTTAAGATTTTATTTATTGATTTGACAGACAGAGATGACAAGTAGGCAGAGAGGCAGGCAGAGAGAGAGGAGGAAGCAGGCTCCTTGCTGAGCAGAGAGCCCCATGCGGGGCTCGATCCCAGGACCCTGAGATCATGACCTGAGCCAAAGGCAGAGGCTTTAACCCACGGAGCCACCCAGGTGCCCCTCAGATAAGATTTCTAAAAACATACTACACTGATTCATCAAGTTCAAGATCATACAGCATTTTGAGGGAACTGAAGATGGCACATTCTGGAAAACTAGTAGATAATGCGAAAACAAAGTGATGAAACCTGTGTCAGAGACCCACAAGAAAAATCTGGATAAAACTCTTACAGAAAATGTGAACATGAAAAAGAACAGGATTTTCCAAGTAAATATATTCTGTAAGACTCTAAATATGTACCTAAGCAAAACAGTAAATAATTAGAGGTAGACGACTCGATCTTTATTCTCGAAGATTTCTATATCAAAGTTGGCCCCAAAATGACTTTGAGGACCTTTTCATTAGTGTTATCTTATTTTCCGTAACTCCTAATATTCCTGAGTTAATAAGCAAACAAAACAGGTCAGTGTCTAGAGGCCACAGTGGCACTGTCTATTCCAATATGATACTCGCATTTCTGCCTGCCCCCCGGAGACATCAAAGCCTGTGACTCTTAGACACTGCTCACCCGGTTAGAAACTCCCCACTTACCTTCTCTCATCTTTTGATCTAATTCATCCAGCGTTGGTTCGATCAACTCCCAACCATCTGGGGGAGCTTTCCGGCTCCTTTTCACTTTGGGCATTTTTTTCTACAAGATAATTTGCAAAGATCTGGAGGAGGAAAATTAAATGGATTTGTTTCTGAACCTCAAATCCCCAAAAGCCTTCACCAGCCACCCTTTTGGTGCCTTTTGGCACATTCCCTTCCCTAAATCTGTTTCCTCATCCATAAAATGGGAATACTAGAATCTACGTAGAGGGCCATTGTGAAGATTTCATTATAATTATACAGAACATGCCTGCATTAAATGTGTTTAGTAGATTTTTCCCATTATCTTTAACATCACCTATGAGCCTGGCCCTATACTGGATGTTGGGAACAAAGAACAAACAATAAGACATAACTTCTGTCGTTGGAAAGAAGACATTGTAGCAAGGAAACAGAAAGTGAGAAGGTAATTATAATACAGCGTGAGAAGGCCCTATGGCTGGGAGAGTCGAGAGGCCGGGGGTTTAAAAAGAAAAAAGATGGTATAAAGCCAAAGTACCTTACCGTCTCTTCCCAAGAAGTCTAACAGAAAGACCTCTGGTCTCTTCAGTTTTGGCTTAGGTTCTTGACCAACTCTACCAATTACTCTGTGACTCTGGGGAGGTCACCTTCCCTTTCAGGTCTTGTCTGTAAAATGAGAGCAGTGAATGAGCTGGATTGCAAAGAGTCTTTGAAACCCAAAAAAGATACTACATAAAGGCAAGTCATATAAAGCCCATACAATAGGCCAGCAGCAATATACAAACATTTTTCAAACCACATAGCATTCCCTAGCTGTCCAAGAGGATTCAGGTTAATTATCTCCTATTTTGAAGCACAGCAGACTCCTCTCTCCCAAACAACCAGTCCCTCCCTTCCGTGGGGTGCCCGACAGTTTACAAAGTCCCCCCCCAGCCGCATACAAACATCCCCTGGTTCCTTTCATGAATTCTCCATTAGCAACTTTACAGGTGAGGAATGAAACTTCTAGAGGTAAAGTCAGGGTCGCAAAAGCTGAGAACTGGCAGAGTATGATTCTGATGGGGAGGCTCCTGACTCGCTAATCAGTGGTCTTTGCACAGGTCTCCCTTACGCTGAAGCTAGAGATGGCCAGAATCTGGACCCTGCCCCAGCGCGCACTGGCCGAGAAGACAAAGATATGGGATGAGCACTTTGCTACGACCCAGGGAAATTCGAGAGCCCTGGTCCATGTTTTACCCAGGGGAGGTAACAGGTAGGAAGCAACCGGATCAAGAGGTGTCGGGCGGAGTAAGAGGTGGTAGCGCTCGGGAGAAGAAACCAGCAGAAAGGTGTTCGGAGCGAGGGAGGGAAAACTTGACAGTGGGGATTGTAGGAGAGGCTCCCAGGGACGACGGCATCTGAACCGGGCTTATAAGAACAAACAGTATTTAGACAGAAGGCGTTCTCAGCAGAGAAAAGAGCGGGAGAAGCGGGAGCCTAGAAGAGAACCCCAAATCTCCCATTCTCTGGGCAGAACGAACGAGGCGCCACCTCCTCTCGGGAACTCACTCTGACTTCCGCTCCAGAGGCCCGAACCCACCCCTGGCCAGGCGCTCTGATCGCTGCTGGGCCAGTGCAGACCTCCGATTCCTAGCTCTAGCTGTTACCAAGGTACTGGAAAACACAGAAAAATGCTCACCCGAGACACCGTCACCATCACCCTCCACCTCTCTACACCACAGACGGCTTCCGCTTCCCAGGTGATATCTCCAGGGTGAGGTCCTCGCGGAGCCCCGCCCCACCTCGCGCGGAGATTGCGTCATCTTAGGTGTCCGCAGTTTTGCCTGTATAGGATTTTACAGCCGCTCTTGCCTTTTGCCTTTGCATCCCGCGGGGAGACCGGCAGGCTCACGCGTCTCCCGGGACCGGTGGGGACCGGAGGCTCTGTCGCCTGGGCAGCGTGCAGGCGGGCCTGGACTCAGGCGACGCGTGGGACAGTCTCCGTGCGCCGGCTTCCCTGAGGTCCACAGCCCTCGCGGCGGCGGCGGCGGCGGCGGCCAAGCGCTGAGAAAACTGAGCCGGGAGGAAGAAGTCGAGTCCGAGGTGTTTCCGGTTCCGGTGTCACTTCGAGGCGCCGCCGCCGCCGCTGCAGCCGCTGGAGCCGCGATGCCTAAAGGAGGTGAGGGGCGAGCGCGCGTGGCCCGCGGGCCTCGAGGAGCTGCCCGAGTCCCGCTCCCGCTGTTCATTCAGCCCGCGGGCGTCTCGGAGAGTGGCGTAGAGGGAGAACGTCCGCGCCGGCTGAGGGCCAGGTTTGGGCCTCGACACCCAATTGTCCGGTTGGAGAAACTGAGGACTGGAGTGGCCACGAGCCACTCCTTCGTGGGTCTGGGGAGACTCGGAGGCTCCGGGTCTTCGGCGACACGGAAGGCCGGGTCTAGGGCGCGCTCCTCCTGGCTTGGGGGATCTGGAGTTTCCTCCCGCTTCTAGGCTCGCCGGGGACTGAGTCACCGCGTCCCGCGCCTGTGCCGGGCCGGTCTGCCTTGCGCGTAAAACGTGGGCCCTCTCGAGCTCTGGGCGAGCAGGGCCTGACTAACGAGACCTAACTTGATGCTCTCGAGCCTTGGGAGAGCTAGCTTGGACTGCCCCTATTCTGTAGCGGCTCCACGTGTGCTTTTGAGCCAGTCGCTTCATCTCTCTCTTGTCTGGGTTTTCTCATTTTGGAAACCGAGCTTACGATTGTACCTACCTCATAGTACTGGTGGGAGGCTTGAATTAGGTAATCCACGTGGAGTGCGCATTACAGCGCGGGGCGGTCGTTAAGTGCCCATTAAGCATTATTTGTAGGGTTTTGTCAGTTTCTTGGCCAGGAAAATAGAGGATCGAGGGTAGACCAGTACTTCATTCTCTTCTCCCTAAGAGTCAGAAGTTTTTGATTTGAAGTCTGGCTGTGTCACTGTCTAACCCCGTAGCCTGGAAGAAATCACTTAGTTCCAGCCTGTTTTTCTCATCTGGAGCACCTGGCCAATAACCCTTTCTTGGAGCTGGAGATATAGAGGTCATAAAAAAATAGAGCACTCCAAGTGCCTGGCTAACTCCTGGCACAGAACAGATGTTCGGTTAATAGTGGTAGCTCATGTGTCATGTTGGTTAAGATGCTTCTGCCCACAGGAAATCTACTTGGAGTTTTTTCAAACCTAAATGACTTCCTGATTTTTACTTGCAGAGATATTGGGGTTTACAGAGCTGAATCCATTTAAACATACCTCCCTACTGATTTCATCTGTGGTAGGAAGAGCCACATCTCTTCCATTTTTCTCATTCCTGGGTTCTGCAAAAGGAGAGTGCTAAATGAACCCTTCGGGGTCCAGAATTCTGGTTCTAAGGGTCCTATTTCATTGACACTTTGAGCCAAGGTTGGAGATTACAATTAGAAAATCCTGAATATCTTGGTTAAGTGACTTGCTCTTTGGCTTGTGAAAAGCTTCATGGCAGATAAGATTTACATTTCTTGCTTGTGTTGATTTGCTTGAAAAGCAAAGGAAAGGCCTTTTTTTATTTCCAAGTATAAAATTCCCTGAGAGAAAAGAATGCACTCTTGTTTGCATTGTGTAAACGTGAGACTTTTTTAAAGGCAGGAAGAGCTTTTGATAAGAGTATGGTAGACCAGACTAAGGTCAGTCTCCCATAGCCAGGTGTGTAGGTGTAGGATGAGAGCCTGTAGTAGCCAGTTTTGAGTTGTGACTACTGCCTGGAATATTAAGAGGGCAAGAAAGGGTGTTGGGTTTTTTTTAACGGCAAGCTTGATCTCTCACAGTAGGACTTTCACGAGCATAGACTGAGACACCCCTGGGAACCCAGGTAGTCATTAAAAATGGGTGGTGTGGTCTGTAGCAGCCCAATTATGGCTCTGCAGCTGCTGTCTAGGAAGTAGGAGGTGGGTAGTTGTGCTACTGTCTCTGGAGTCCAGAGAAGCTCTGGCTGGCTAATTACAAATTCTCTGCCCTCAGTGAGACACTGGAAATCAGCTGGGCCGAAGCTTCTAGAAGAGGGGATGGATGAGACCACAACCACCCCAGCATCCTTCAGGACCACCAGAGCAGGTGCCATCGTGCTGTAAAACTGGCTGGTGGCTTTAGCAGGGTCAGTCTCTTGTCCTGGTGCAAGAGGGTCAACTGTAAAACTGATATTCTCAGATGAGCTTTAATTTACAGTTACATTTTTAACTGTTAGAAGGTAGTCGGCTTCATTTTCAACTTTTAACTTTCTCAGCTGTGCTTCCTACTCCAAGCAAAAGAAAGTTTCCCATAGGTTTTGGGTTTTTTCTTTCTACCACACCACTTAGGTGAACCTGGAGTATTTTATTATATTCCGTGATATTTACAGTGAATCACTGATGTGGTCAGTGTCTTTGTTTTTTCCTCCTGCCAAAATACTCTGTTAGAAAAGTAACAAACGTAGCATACATTTCTGCAGTGCTTATCCAGTGCTGGGCACTGTTGCAGCAGATTTACTAAGTTAACAGATTCGTTCTCATGACAATTCTAGGAGATAAGGACACAGATGGAGAAATGGAGACTCAAGAGGTTAAGTACCTGCCCAAAGGGAGCAAGTGGTAGAGCTGAGATTTGAATCTTAAGTTTCTTGTCTGTAGAATGGGACCAGCTGTCACTCCTCATGGTTTATTCTGAGGATCAGATGAGTGCATGGCTGTGACAGAACATTTGAAAGTAAAAACCCCTGTAGTCATAGCAGGGATGTGAGTGTTACCTGTTCTGACTGCATTTCGGTCCGCCGTGTTTGGATTCTAAGGGTCCAGGGGAGTTGGCCAGTTATTATGTGCAGTGTGCCCTCCCCCGTATCCTCCCCTCGGGTCTTATTTGTAGGAAGCTACCTGCAGCACACAGTTCGGAGCTGCCTCAGGTGGTCATGTGTTGCTTCTTTTGAACATGTGAAGGTAGGAGAGTGTAGGTTTGGGTGGTGCTTGGTGAGGGGTGGAGGATGGGGGAGGTCTCTGCAGCCTCTGATGAGAGCACCTCAAGCAGGACACAGCCCCCTGGGGCCCAGAGCCATTCAGGAAGCCGATTCCCTCCCACCTTCCTAAACTGCCAATCATTGTACAGGGAGAAAGGGAGGCCACAAAGGCCGGGCAAGGCAGTACACAAGCCCTGAGGAGATCGACGCACAGCTCCAGGCTGAGAAGCAGAAGGCCAGGGTGAGTATGTGCCTGTTCAGGCCACTGGAGTGGCACACGGTGGTTCCATGCCTCTATGGCATCCAGAGAGGCCAGGCAAAGACCACCTATTCCCAGGGAGAAGTCAGCACCTGAGATTCAGGGTGGAGGTCGGACATGAACAGCAGGCGGGTGTCCCAGAACAACCGAGAGTGAAAAGAAGAGCCATCTTCTGGATCGAATCCATTAGAACTATGTTCTTTTAGCAGTTATTGCCTTAGTGGGTCTCTGTTCTTGGTCCTGTGTTCCTGCCTTCTGGGAGCTGTCCTTCTGCCAGCCTCAGCCCATCCACAGCTCAGGCTCCCAGCAGTCCCCATTTGTTTGCTCTAGCCATGCCAGACCTCTTGCCAGACCCAGCATGATATCATGCCCTATCTTCCTGCACCCCCGGCAGGCAAAGTACTGTTCGTTTCTGCAGACTTTGCTGAACGTCATCTTCTCTGTGACTCTCACTGACGGTCTTCACCCTTCCCCCTCTAGTCCAAGCTTAGGAGTTCACTCTACTCTGTTCCTGCGGTGTTTTTTCCAGTCTGTTGTCAGGAAATAGAATGTTTTCATCATCGTTGATGTCCACATCCCTGACTACACCATTAGATCTTTGCCTGGATAAGGGCCACAAAGAGCACAGTCAGGCATGATGAGTGATACAGCTGTGAAGTACCTGGGAGCCCCTAGAAGGGAGGGGCCACGTGTGGCTGGGAGAGAGGGGAGGAGGGCTTGAGGGAGGAGCTGCCAGCTAAGCCGGACCTTGAAGAATGTGTGGGCTAGTGCTAAGGCAGACGGACCTACTGTTTTTGTTAGGCATATTTTTGGTGGGAAAGCAAGAAAGGTGGAAGGAAGCAGCATGTTGGGTGTTGTGTTAGGAAGTCAACGCAGCAAGGTCTCTGCATGGGCAGGTTGGAGAGGCTGGCCTGCCATTGACTGTGGGAGTGGAAAGCAGCGAAGGACTTGCCCAGGAAAGCAAGTACCATTTGGTAACTGCGTGTGGCAGCTGGAGAAGCAGGAGGGGAGCTGAGCAGGACTGTGGTTTCCAGCCCCACAGCTGAGTCTTTCTGACCCTGGGCGATGAATTTCTCACCGAGAAGGGCTTTCAGGCTGTGGAGCCGAGGAGATAGGCTGCCTTTGATCCAGGTCCCCTTCTAGGGGCCAGGGTCACAGAGTAGGACCTTGTCCTACTTGGTCCCAGCCTTCTGGGGGGCTTAATTTTTCTGGGTCCACAGTCTGGAGGTGGTGGGAGCAGGGGTCACAGTCTAGGGGGTTTGTGCATTTTTGATTTTGCAGGTTGTCCATTTCTGAAACAGGAAGAAGAGGAGCAAGAAGAAAGTGGAGATGGGGCTGCAGGTGACCCCAAAAAGGAGAAGAAATCCCTAGACTCAGATGAGAGTGAAGATGAAGAAGACGATTACCAGGTACTGCATTTGGTGGGGGCCTGGGACTTGGACTCACTCAGTCAGCAGACATTGATCAAGTGCTTGTTGATTACCATTTCTAGTTGCAGATGCGGACAGAGTCCTTGCTCTTAAGGGGTTATGTTCTAATAGGGAGTTACAGACAATAAGGAAATGAACAGACAACAATTTCAAGTAGTGGCAGGTATTGTGAACAAGAAGTAGTAGAAGTAGCAAAGTAGTGTGTGGTGAGGACGGAGCTTTTAAACTGAGATCTGAAAAACAGGCTAGAGCCAGGTGTGTGAAAATTATCGTGCAGAGCGGTCAGGGCGGCTGGATTAGCAAGCTCAGAGGGCCTGGGGTGGGAACGGGAGCAGCAGGAGACTGCTGGGGGTGTGCCTTCGTGGATATGGAGAGGAGTGGCTAGGGATGAGGGAGGAGCGTTTGGCAAGGGCAGCTCCCATGTGGCACTTGAAAGGGTTTGGGTTTCACTGTTGTGGATGGGGGGCAGCTGGTGGAGGCCTTGAAGTGTGAGGGAAAGATGACTAGATTTGCTTTTTAAAAGGTGGTTTGGGGGTCGCCTGGGTGGCTCAGTAGGTTAAAGCCTCTGCCTTCAGCTCAGGTCATGGTCTCAGGGTCCTGGAATCGAGCCCCGCATCGAGCTCTCTGCTCAGCCGGGAGCCTGCTTCCCCCACCGCCCCTGCCTGTCTCTCTGCCTACTTGTGATCTCTCTGTCCAAAAAAAAAAAAAAAAAAAAAGTGGTTTTGTCTTCTCTGCAGAGAGTAAATTGTAGGGTGTTTAGCTTATACAGGAAATGGCAGTAGGTCTCCAGACAAGAAATTGTGGCTTGTGTTGGGATGGTGGCAGTGGAGACGAGTGGGCAGATTCACACCATGTTTTAAGAGTTGGGTTCATTGGGGTTTGCCGAGGGGTGGGTTCAGGGGCCGAGGGAAAGAGGCATACGGCTATGGCCTAAGGATGGCCGGAAGGAGCAGGGTGCGCGAGGCACGTTCACTTCACGATGTTACTAAGCAAGTGGAGGCATTTGCAGGTAGCTGGATTGGCCATTGGGGTCTGGAGCTCTGGGTCAGATTGACTGCTGTTTGGAAGCTATCTCCTTGGTCACTTAAAGAGAAAAGCGGGGGTTGACAGGGCCTGAAACTTGCACCCAACCTGGTACATTGAGGACTTGAGCTCTTGGCTGAACTTCCCCCAGGAGAGGTAGAAGGGGCAGGTTCCTCGAACCCATAGATTGTGATCTCATGGCTCATTCTCAAGTCATTTCCGGCCCATCAGCTGAGAGGGCTAGCAGCTGGAAAGCGAGCTGGAAAGGGTCCTGACGCTCTTGGCCCGGCCTCCCCCAGGGATCCAGCCGTGCTTGTTGCTGTCAACCGTGGGATTCCATGGAAAGCTGCTTGGCGGGGAGGGGCTGGGCTTGCAGTGGGGCCATAGTGCTGTGTGTTGAGAGCTTGTGAGTTGGGCTTGGACTCTCAGCTCATCTGCTGTCTACTCCCTGGTTGGCGTTAGGCAAGTTAGTTAGTCTTGTGTCTCTGTTCTGTCACCTCTGAAACGGAGAGAAGAATCCCCGGTTGCTGGGACTCCGCATAGGTTGGGCTCTAGTCCTGTGCAGTCGCTGTCCTTGTACCTCCCAGGCTGCTGGAAACTGCTGAGTGCTGTTCCCACTGGGAGGCTCAGGCTGAGCATCCTGTTGGGACAGGGCTGGAGTAGGAGCTTGTCCCTGTCCAGGTGGGCTGTTGGGAGATGGTGGGAGTGGCCCTCAGGGGCTCTGCAAGACCAGACTTCTCCAACAGCCATGTTTTTGTCCTGTCTTAGCAAAAGCGCAAAGGCGTGGAAGGGCTCATTGACATCGAGAACCCTAACCGGGTGGCACAGACAACCAAAAAGGTCACACAGCTGGACCTGGATGGGCCCAAGGAGCTTTCAAGGAGAGAACGGTAATCTCTGCTGCTGGGTCTTGGGACCTGCGCCCTTGGACCAGGGGCTGGTGTGTTGGGGGTGGGGGATGGGGCTTGGGGTGTTTGAGGCCCAGTTCCCCTGCCCTTGCTCCTAGGCTCTGAGGTTCCCAGTGGCTGGGTCGGGGCTCCAACTTCAGCCTTTAATTTTGTTTCATCTCATTCTCTAAAGGCTCTATAGAAACTTCTCCAAAAACACAAAAATAATTTTTTCTCACCATTAGGAACCCAGCAGGGAAAAACAGAACAACAGATTCAGACTTGAACGTTGCACTTGAAGTAATGCCCAGGGATATGGAGGGTTCTGCTACAGGCCCTTCCTCCAGAGCGCCCTGCTCCATGGCCACTTCCCTTACCCCAGCCTGCTCCGACCATTGTTGGCCTGCATTCTCTGGTGTCACTGCCATGGGGTGAGGTGGAGAGGTCTGCTGGTTGCTCCCTAAGTCCCAGGTGGAAATGGAGCTGCAGACAGCTTCCTCTTGGGTTGTGTGAGGGTCTTGGTCCAGTGCTGGAGTGCTCTGCACACGGCCGTTCCTTGACAAGTAGTGCCCTAACTCTGGATGGGCACTGGCTGACATCAGGGGCCTTACCAGAGGTTGAAGTCCTTTAGGGAAAGCTGTCCTATTTTTCTTTGCTTCCTGGGCTGCTAAGATTTAAATCCATCTTCCTGTGCTAACCCCGTGATGACTGAGGGGTCTATGAAAACCCCACAGGGAAGGCTCATGGGCTTAGGGTGTGATTAGAGGCTGCTAAGGATTCCGGCCTTCCAGTAGGTTCCCTCTCACCAGTAAAAAGGGGGTGCTTTTGTTACCCCTGCTTTTTGAGGTTGCAGAGTGAAAGCCATAAAAGCCAACATCCTGCTTGGCATTTAGCCTTCACTGAGTGGGCTTTGCAGAGGCTTTGGATAGCCTTGCTCATGTCCCAGATGCCTCCAGGGCATACTGCTCACCACCCGCGCCCCCACCCCCACCCCCCAGCCAGGTTGGCTCTCTGCTGCTTGGCTTAGAGGCTCCTGGCTCTGCACCTACCTCCCAGGGTAGGATCTGCTGAGCTAAGAGGTGTTCTAGTCTCATCTCTGTAGCATGTGTTTTTCCAGAGTCTCCTGGGCAAGACCCGCTTATCTGACTTCTGGTGGCCAGCCTTCTCTCCTGTCGGGCCAGGTCCCAGGCTTTGTTTCTTATTACCCAGTGCAGTGTGCTGTGAAGGCCCCTGGGAGGCCAAGTCCCTCCTTCAGGCTCCTGCTAGGCAGGACTTCCCTGCCCCCTCCTCTAGTACTTGGCTTTTCCAGGAACCTGGTATAAGTGGGACCATCCAATAGCACAGTGAAAAGTGTGCTTATTCCAGTTCAGAATCTCAGGCCTGGGAGGACGATCCTCAGAGGGAAGCTGATGACCATCACCTCTCTCTCTGCCTAGTGGGTTGGTGACTGACACCTTTGTCCTGTGGCAGTCTAGCTCTCATTCCCACACCCTCCTTAGTGGGGGCTCACACCCCAGAGGGCAGCCTCTTACACATCTGGGCTGCCCTGATTGAGACCGTGCTGTGTTCTGTTGACCTGTGATTGGGTGGGTGTGGTTCCCATCTGTGGCTACTTGGTCCACTCCCTTCTCTGCCCCTCAAAGAATGTGATTTCCAGTGCCTGCCTTCTCTTGCTCATCTTTGGACACACTGTTCACTTGGTGTTTGGTCCACCTTTCTCACTGTGGACACCAGATCCTACTTAGCACCTCCCTTCCCCCCAATGCGGACGTCGTTTCCTGTGCTGAGCTCACGCCATCCTCTGCTGTCTGGGAAAGCTGCTGCACCACTTAACTTCCTCTGGCCCCTCAAGTCTGTCCGTCAGAGGTCCAGGCCCGTGCCTCTGCTTGTTTGGTGAATGTCCATCATGGAGGGGGCATGCAGAGCCAGGGCACCTTCCTTCACTTGGGCCCTGGGCCCGAGTACTTGGCTTCTCTTCTGGCTCCCACATTCAGCTCAGCTGATAGTGGTGGGGAAGATGTCCCGCTGACACCATTTTATCCAAACAGAGAGGAAATCGAGAAGCAGAAAGCAAAAGAACGTTACATGAAGATGCATTTAGCTGGGAAGACAGAGCAAGCCAAAGCTGACCTTGCCCGGCTGGCAATCATCCGGAAACAGCGGGAAGAGGCCGCCAGAAAGAAAGAAGAAGAGAGGAAAGGTAAGTCCTGAGCTCGTGTGGCTGCCTGACTAGTTCTGGGCAAGCCACCAAACGCTGCACTTCATTGTCCTCGTTGTGTGATGGGATGGGGTTGGGTTGTTGAGTGGACACCCAGGCTGCGTGTACATGCACGTGCCTTTCTCGCTGTCAGCGGAGGTGGGTGTTCCTGCCCCCCGTGTCCTAGGGTGCTGGGAGGGTCCAGCAGCAGCCGGGATTCAGACAGGGGTTTGAATCTGAGCAGAGCTCCATGCACGGCAGCTGTGGAAGCCTCGGGGATGCAGCTAGGGCAGACCTTATGAAAGTGGGATGGTCCCGCTAAGTTATCTGGTGCCTGGTTGAGTGGGGAGAGCTGCCTCGGGTAACCGCTGTCCATCTGAGGGGCTTGAGAGGGAAGGGCAGGGCTGAGCTGGACCTTACAGTGCAGACCTGAATGCAGTCTGACCCAGCTGTCCCTCTTCCCGCATGCTCTCGCTCCAGTGGGGTCAGAGGTTGGTGGCGGGAGCTGTGGGGAGTTGGTCTGGTTTATAGGAGCATTTGACTCATGACTTCCCTCCTCCTGGTCTTACATACCCTCTTATGTGTGGGACCACACAAGCCCTTAGGGATCTGCTATCCTGCCTCCTCACCAAATCACAAGGAAACCGAGGCCCAGAGGGGGGAAAGCCAGCTGCCGCAGGGTTGTCACCACACTGGCGATAGTCTGCTGTCCCAGCGCCGCACTGGTGGCTCTGGCCTCACAGTCCCCAAGCTGGAAAGGCCTCGGCATGTTGTTGCTGATTGGAAGCTGCCGCACCCACACGGAGAGGGTGTAATTGTGGGGTTCTGCTTGGGGGTGGGGTTAGAGGTTCGTCTTTGCCCAGTAGGTTGTGTGGTGGGCCTGGGTCGGGGCAGCCACCTGGACATGAGGGGAACGTCTGAACACCAGGGCGCAGTGGCTCCTGCAGGAATCCTCTTCTCCCTGGGGCTGTTCCTCTGCCGGCGGAGCCCACTGGCCAGAGTGTTTTCTGTGGTCTTCGAGCCCTCTGGTGCTGTGCTCCTGGGGTGTGGGGGGCGTGTTTGGACCCCGCGTGGTTTCACCTTAACACCTGCACTTCCCTTCCTGCCCTCAGCAAAGGATGATGCGACTTTGTCGGGAAAACGGATGCAGTCGCTGTCCCTGAATAAGTAGCACGGCCTGCGGGAGGAGGCATCAGGGATCCGGCCGCGCCGCCAGGCCCTCTGCCAAGTCTCGCCTGCCCCGTCCTGGCGCCGCAGCAGCCCCTCACGGCAAGGAGCCCCCGCAGCCTGGGGCCTCCTCTTCATCTTGGCACAGAAATCGTTTGGGGGGACAGTGGGGAGGGCTGGGGGGAGGGGGCGGCTGCTATCTGAGACAGAAAGATGCGGGACAGCACTTCATATGTAACCATTCGAATGTTTTTGCTGTTTTTAGAATTCAGAACTCTTGTTGGGGGTGCCTGGGAGGTGGGGTAAGAAGAGCTTCCATTTGTCCTGTAGGTTGCAGGGTAGGGGCTGATTGTATGGGGGGAGCCGCTGACAAGTTTGCAACAACCAGCCCTGGTCTGAGTTGCCTGGGTGCTCCCTCAGAGGGGCTATCGTCTGGGAGCCCCATGCCCTTGGGTCCCTGAGGGTCATGGTTCGTCCCCAGCAAGTCCCCTCTGCCCTCCCCACCCCCATCCCTACCCTTCTGGCCAGTGCTAGGGCCCATTGTTAACCCTCCCCATTGATCATTTCAAGAAACCTGTTTACTGTGCAGCACCCAGGCAAAACATACTCCACAAGTCCAACTTGTATATTTGGCAGATTAAAACTTGACATTATCGTAATAGTTGTTCTGTGATGCATTTTTGGGCCCTTGTGCCTGGGCCCTTTTCACCCAGCAGGGCATAGTGTTGCTTTTGGGCAGGTCCGCCCCATGAGGTTTGGGTAGCACCCAGCTGCGTGTGGGGACTGGTCCCTGGGCATCTGAGCTGGGAGAGACCTTGAGGTACAGAGTTAGTCTCCCCCCCCCCCCCCCCGCCTTTAAGCCAAGTGTGGTGGACCCTAAGCCAGAGTGGCCAGGGACCAGTCCACTACAGCAGCACCATGCCTCCCTGCCTTGCCCTCCAGGTGCCCCAGTGTTCACAGTCTCAGGATTTCAGTGCTGGGAGGAAGCATGATTGCCAGGCATGACCCCGTGCCATCCTTACCACCCTGGAAGGTGGGGATGGCAGGGAATCAGGCTTAGCACCATCGTGGGAGCCGCCTGCAGACTTGGCCACTGTGGCTGTCCCTTCTCCCACACCCCCTCATCAGGGGCACTCCACCTTGTGAACACCAGCATCCTTTGCGTACGGTCCTGAGAGGTCAGCAACCGTGCCAAGAAGGGGTCTGGCCTGAGGTCAGAAAGATTTAGTGGCAGATTTAGGGGCCAATGGAATTGGGCCCCTGACTTCTAAGGACTTCTGCCATGCCCCCTGGGCTTGACCATGCCGGAGGTTAGCAGCCCCAGGAGCCCATGAAGGGGTTCCACAGCTGCCAGCATCTGCAGAAAATCCCCGACCCTGGACCTGAGGAGTGAGACTGAACCTGAGTTTGCTCAGAGCACCCCCCTGCCCCAGAGGTCGTGCAGCAGCTGTGTCAGGTCTGTGCCATGAAAATGAGGTTCTCTGAGAAGATGAACAAGGTGGTGGCTGTCTGGAAGTTTGTGGACAGAGTACTCTGTTGTTGGCTCTGGGGGCTGCCAGCTGGCCGAACTGAAGCCGCACAGGGTGGTAAGGAGGTGGCTTCTAACGTGCTGGCAGCCAGGGGTCTGCAGGAGTGGCTGGGCCAGCAGGGCTCCCTGTGTGCCCAGGACTTGTCCTTGTCTGGCTGGACCTTGGTGTGAGACTGGAAGCCAGGACGTCCCTGCTGAGACCAGAAGCCAGCCTCTGAGTGGTCATACAGATCTCACCGGTGTACCTGAGTGACACGTCAGCAAGACTTCTGGCGTGAAGCATTTCCTTCCCCGCTCTGCTAGCTACTGGACCCACGTCGAGTATCTTTCAGCAGGTGCCCCTCCAGTGGGGCTTGGAAGTCAGATCTGAGTTTGGATCCTGGCTTTGCTGTGTCCTGCCCAGGAGACTCTGAGGAGGTAACTTTCTCTGGCATTCAGTTTTCTCTTAAAAGGGGGTAACAAGGCCGCTTTTTTGTTGTTGTTGTTTTCCCAAGAGATTTGAGAGAGTGTGCGCATGGGAGCAGGGGCAGAGGGAGAGAGAGAATCCCAAGCAGGCTCCACACACACAGCCTGACACAGGGCTCGATCTCACAACCTTGAGATCATGACCTGAGTCGAAAATCAAAGATGTTTAACTGACTGAGCCACCCAGGCACCCCAGAGCCTTCCCACAGTGGGGAAACAACGACTCTAGTGTATTAGGATTTTCCCAGTTGTGTTCTCCCCTCTCCCAGGTCACCCCAGCTCCTCCCTATCCCTCATCCCCTGTATCCTGCTGGTCCCCAGGGCCTGTGCTATTCCCAGTCACCTCACACCCACACAACTGCAGTAGTAGCCTCATGTCTCTTCCCATTTGTGGCCTGATTCTCCAGGATCCCAAGGACCTCCAGGAACTGGTCTCTGGGAGCCTCCCCAGTCTTACCACCCGTCTCCTCCCTGTCCTGCACATCAGTCCTCCAGCTCCTAGACAGGTCAAACCCTTGCTCACAGCCCTTCCTTTTTTTGTTGTTAAGATTTTATTTATTTGACAGGTCACAGGCAGGCAGAGAGAGAGGAGGAAGCAGGCTCCCTGCCGAGCAGAGAGCCTGATGCGGGGCTCGATCCCAGGACCCTGAGATCATGACCTGAGCCGAAGGCAGAGGCTTAACCCACTCAGCCACCCAGGCGCCCAGCTTCAGCCCTTCTTGCACGTTATCACTTGCCTGGAATCTTAACTCTGTCACAATCCCTCCTTTTCTCCACCCACCCCAACACTGGGTCGTCATTATCAATTGCCAGAGACTATGAGCTGCTTGTCCCCTCCACTGTCCTCAGCAGCTGGTGGGGTGCGGAGGACAGCCTGGCCAGTGGTCCTCGTGTCCACTAGTGACATGTACATCACAGAACGGGGCCCAGATCGCCTCCTTCCCTGATGGGACTTCCCACCTGCCGCAGGAGCCCAACCCTATCCGATCGTGTCCTCTTAATGTCTTTTCCTTCTTCTTAGAAGCAAAAGATTGAACCTGTCGGTTTTAAGCCAAGTACTCTGTCTATAACAAGGGCAGACAGTTGACATCCACGAGGCCTCTGCAGCTGAACAAGAGCACGCTTGCTGCTCGTCCTGCTCGTCAGGGTCTCAGAAGAACACGGATATTCTGGGGCCGCTTTTCAGCCCTGAGGTGAGCTATAAAAGAAAGGTATGTGGACACCTCCCTGGCCTTCCAGGCCCTGACAACAGTCTAGTCAACTCCAGGACCAGAAGGTCACTTAACAGAGGGCTGGTAGGGGCTGGGGGGACCTTGGCAAGCATTTAGAATAAGAGGAGTTGTGTGGCCTGTCTTCTGGGATCTTAGAATTTCTATCTTCTTATGATTTAAAAGAGTCAGTGGGGCTGCTTCTGACTGGGGGCTGTCCTGAGGGAAGGGCCCTAGAGCAGTCCGGGAGAAGGCATGTTTGGTGCCCTCCGTCCTGCAAATGTAAGGCCAGATCTGTGGATGTAACTTATTACACCTGGCTGTGACTGAGTAATTAGGGACCTGAGGAGCACGTGTTAAGCAGAAAAGGCCCTCTGCGCAAAATAGGAATGGGGGGAAATTGTCTTAGGAAGTGATGTGCATTTATCAGAAACCAGCTGCAGACATCAAGTAGAGAAATCAATTTCCATTAAAACCCAGAAGCAGCCTGGAATGTGCAAGTGCTGGTCTGGGAATCTGATTCTCGAGTGACAGGAAGCCACCAGGGTCTGGCCGTGCCCTTGCTGGACTGTGGGGGGAAAAGGGGAGCGGTGAGAAGGCCCTTGGGTTTCAGGATCAATTCTGTCAGTAGAGCAGAAGGGACCTGTGCCCGTGCAAACATGCGCTTCTCCCAAACACAGGAGACCAGCTCTGAGACTGCTTTATTACGTCATGTTGTTGAAGCAGTTTATGACCAGCACAGTGCTTTGAGAACATTTTCAACAATATACGATAGCATCTCTTGATAAGAAAAAGGCACATGTTCCTTCAATAGTTAAGAAAAGCTTCCCACCCCTCCCTCCCCTCCACCTGGAGCAGTCCCCAGGGGAACCCAAACTGCTACCCTAGAAACATTCAGCAAAGCGACCCTTAGCCTCCCCGACCCCCTCTCCCAGGAGCTGGAATGAGGGCAAACTGTGCGTCATGGGTCATTTGATCTTGAGGTCCTTCAAGGCTGATTCCAGGCTCTGGAAGGAGACAGCAGAACAGTCTGGTTTGCAGCTGTCCCGCACATCCCCCACCCCAGGGACCTGGCCCCTAGCCAGCCCAGCCCCAACCTGCCAGAGGACAGAGAACATGGTCTTTGGAGTTAGACCTGGATTTGAGTCCCAGCCCTGAAGGGAGGTGCCCCAGGGGGTGCCCTTCATCTCCCACCACCTTCAGTCCAAGCAGTGCCTTCCTCCTAGGGGAATAAAGGAGGAAGGGCCAGGGTGGGCTAGGACTCACCTTCACATCCCAGATGCTCATGCCGCCATCCATTCCTGTGGTGCAGAACTGGGAGCACTTGGCCTTCCCCCCACTGAGCACCGAGATCTGGCTGCAAAGAGGAGGGGAAAAAAAAAAAAGGAGGAGAGCTTGATGGGTCCCAGCCGGAGCCCTTTGCTGGACTGGGGCCCACCTGCCTCCAGGAGCTCTCACCCTTCATGTCAGCCAACTCTGGTGAGAAGTGCTGGGCTGTGCAGGTGGGGTGTGCCCCACAGAGAGCCCGGGGAGTGGGCCGCAAAGGGCTGCAGAGGACGGGGCTCACGAGTGCTAGGAGGAGAGGTAGGGAAGCCCAGGCAAATGGGACCAGAAGTGCAGAGACCGGGTAGGGCACGAATCCCACATTGTGTGGGGAATGCCCAGAGTGAAAAGCTTCTAGCAGGATCTGAGGAAGGCAAAATCAGGGGCTGGGAGGACCCACAGGGTCATTCCGACTAGTCCTGAAAGCCAGGCTCAGGCGTTGGGTCTGAAAATGACACTGGAGGGGATGGCCACGGGAGTTCACCTGGCCGGGGGGGCTGGTTAGGAAGTCCTGCCGTACTTGTCCCTGGCCATGGGTGGACACCTGGGGATGGCAGGACTGGGGCGTCGGGGACAGTTTCTCATGCCTCATCCTGCCTCGCTGCTCAGGGAGGTGGCCGTAGGACTGGTTCAGCCACAGCTCTGCCCCATGGGCCTGGATGCCCCAGAGAACTGTGATGGTCCCCACACCACCATATCCTAAAAACACAGAGCACAGCGTCTGCGCTGCCCGCACCTAATGCTGTTTTTTGTTTTTGTTTTTTTAAGATTTTATTTATTTATTTGTCAGAGAGCGAGCACAGGCAGACAGAGTGGCAGGCAGAGGCAGAGGGAGAAGCAGGCTCCCTGCCGAGCAAGGAGCCCGATGCAGGACTTGATCCCAGTTCACTGGGATCATGACCTGAGCCGAAGGCAGCCGCTCAACCAACCGAGCCACCCAGGCGTCCCCCTAATGCTGTTTTTGTGCCACCTAGAGGTCGCCCTGCTTCCCAAGTCAGGATCCCCCCTCTGACGCTGCTGCGGGGAGAGTGGAGGCTGGTCCTGCCCTCACCTCACACTGTTCTTATGCAGCGAGTCCAGGCCAGCACCGGAGGCCACGCTGCCCTCTGAGCTTGCCTTCTTGTCCAGGTTCTGGAAGCGCTCTCGGGCCGTCAGGCCACGCTGCGAGCTCTGCTTGGGCACGTCCAGCCGCCCGCCGAAGCTCAGCGTCCCTGTGGTGCCATCGTAGGTAAACAGCACCGGGAAGCAGTCGTGGCCCTGTGACAGGGCAGGGATGTCATGGGAGCGTGGCCAAGGGCAGGCACAGCACCCCCATCTTATGCACCGGGAAATAGTCTGGAGACAAGGCATGACACCCGGGGCGTCTGGTGGCAGGACTTGGGTGGAGCTATGGGGAAGCCCATGCCAGCCCCGAGACACAGCCGGGCCCACCCTGGGTATACGGAAAGGGACCAGGTGCTGGTGTTGGGGGGAGCATCTGGGGGCGGCCTCCTTCTGTCCCGCCCAGCCTGTTACACCCACTCTGGGACAATACCCCACAGCTGCACGCTTCTGGAGGCAAAGCGGGCCCACCCCCCGTCTGGGACCCGAGTGTTTGCTGAGCGGGGAAGAGGGGTAAAGAGGGTGGGCAGGGGGAAGAGAGCGGTGCCCTCCTGGATGCACGGGACAACTGTGCTGCCCCCGCACTCGCACTGGCCCGTACGATGTAAGCAGAAACATCGGGCTCCAGGGCATGATTCTCCGGCTCCCCTCCTCCCTCCATGGCAACTGGGGCACATGAGGGAGACGCAGCTCCCCTGCACTGAGCAAGCCCCCCCCCAACACCTGCACTGTGGTAAGCACTGCCACCAGGGCCAGCCGTTCTGCCCAAGGAGGAAGAGAAGGTGGGGGGAGACCACGTGGGGAGCAGGTCTAACTGGCACTGCCCCCTCTCTGCCCCCCTCCCTGCCTCACCGCTGCCACCAGACTGTTGTCTGTGATGAAGGTCAGGGCCAGCAGCGGCAGCGTTTCAGAGGCCAGAGTCGCGACGCTGAGAAAGAAGGAGAGGTCAGTCGTTCCAGCCCCTCCTGCTCTGGGCCTTGGTTGCCCCCTGACCCCGGGGTCCTGTACTCACGCCATTTTCTTGTCGGCATCAGCCAGGCAAACGGTGCTGTCGTGGCTGACCCAGGCCACGCGGCTGCCGCTAGCGGAAAAGCAGACGCCGTGCACCCAGCCGCAGCTACTGCTGGACTCAAACATCAGCTCCCCAAAGGGCATCTTGGAGCCCCATGGGGTGGGTGCTGGCCGTTCCTCCACCTCCTTGATGTAGGCCGAGAAGATCCTGCCAGGAGAGACCAAGAGAAGCTGTGGTGGCTGAGGGGGTCCGGGAGGGGCCTGGGGAGGCCAGAGTGCACGGCTGGGAGCTGGTGGACACCAGAGCCGGTTTTTTGTGACCTGCATCTTCACTCGGACGAGTGTGGGCTTCAGGGCCCTCCTCTGAGGCCTGACCATGCACGGCTGACATGGCCCCGGGGGATGTCCTGGTCCCCATCATGCAGGTGCCTCCACTCCACAGCCAGCCTCTAGAATGCCCCTCCTCCTCTCTGCTCCACACTTTTTTTTTTTTTTTTTTTTTTTTTAAAAAGATTTTAGTTGTTTGGGCATCTGGATGGCTCAGTGGGTTAAGCCACTGCCTTCGGCTCAGGTCATGATCCCAGGGTCCTGGGATCGAGTCCCACATTGGGCTCTGTTCAGCGGGGAGCCTGCTTCCCTCTCTTTCTTTCTCTGCCTACTTGTGATCTCTGTCAACTAAAGAAATAAAATCTTTATAAATAAATAAATACAATCTTAAAAAAAAAGAAAGATTCTATTTGTTTGACAGAGATCATAAGTAGGAAGGCAGGCAGGTGGCAGGGTGGGGAAGTAGGCTCCCTCCTGAGCAGAGATTCCCAATGCGGGGCTCAATCCCGATCCCTGAGATCATGACCTGAGTCGAAGGCGGAGTCTTAATCCACTGAGCCACCCAGGCGCCCCTTCTCTGCACCTTAAATCAGGCCAGCCGCCTTTCCCGCCAGCTCTACCCAGTACACCACTTTCCCGCATGCTGACGTCCTCGCTCTGTCCCAGGGCCAGCACGGGGGCACTGGGCAGGTCAGCTCCCCACCCACCAGCAGAGCCTCAGTGGGAGGTCACCCTCTCCTGGCCAGGGGCTCCAGAGGAGCCCCTGGGGCCTGCTGCAGCCTTTCCCAGGCAGAGACCCAGTCTGGAGCTGGGAGCCACAGGGCTCGGCAGGCTCACGGGTGCTATGCCCACAAGTACAAAGAGCCAGTGGCAACTGGGGACGCTGCGTTCCAGGCCCGAGATGATGAGGCAGATTGGTCTAAGACCAGTCATGTATGCCAGTGTGGGACAGGTCCCCACTCACTGTCCTTGAGATGGAAGACAAAGAAACTGAAGCAGAGGAGGGCCTGAGAAAGTGTCCTTGCTGACATGAAGAGGTAGCCAGGGCTGCATCCTGCCAAGACTCTCCAAGGGCTGGAGACAGGACCCAGCGGCAACCCCGCGGGAACCTCACAAATGCCCGACTGAGGCCCCAGGTCGCCCTGCTGGCGGCAGAGCTGGTCTGGAAGGCAGGGTGCGGGGCTCCCTCTGCCCCGGTTCCTGTGCTGGTATCAGGGAGGTCCCCGCTTACCTGCACTTGAAGTCACAGGAGCCTGCGGCCAGCAGCACATTGTTGGGGTGCCAGTCCAGGCTGAGCACCGTGGAGCGAATGGGCTTCTTGATGTGCTTGCAAACCCACCTGGAAACACGGACAGGTAGAGGGGAGGGGGACTGGCAGTCTCAGCACCCAAGTCCCCAGTGCCTCAGGGACTCCATATTCCCAGGGACCTGCAGAACCCCCAGTTTCCCCAAAGAGAGAGGCCTGGATCAGGTCAGTGGGGTGTGGGTCCCCACCAGCTGGGAACTCTATCCCTGGCGGCCTGATTGAAACCTCACAGCAAGCCTGGGGCAGGCTCAGTCACATGGCAGCTAACTGGCCAGGGCAGAATTTGATCTCCAGTCTCCCAGACTCCAGCCTAGCCTCTGCCCTCAGGGATCCAGGGGAAAAGATGATGTGGCCTTGGAGCACGACAGGCTGGACATCTCAGACCAGTAACCTGAGCTCAGGGCCTTACTTTGCTCGTCAGAAAAATGGGGACAACAGAAGCCCAGGCCAGGGGCCTGTCCAGGAGTCCATGCGAGCGAGTGTGCGGGGCTTTAAGCAATGCCCACAGAAGGGGTCCTGGGGTGATCTGTGCCCTTAGTTATGAGACAGAGTTGTGCAAGTGCCTGTCGCCTCAACTACAAGGTCTAGAGAGGACATACTTCCCCAGGGTCATGTGAACAGGGCTCCTGAACCCTGTCCAGAGCTCTCTGGGACACCAGTCCCACCACCATTAGGTCTACAGCCCCAGGGTCCCTTCCAACCCACCCTGCCCCTGCCCAGGCACCTACCAGTCATTTTCCTGCTCAAAATAGCAGATAGAGATGACACGGGAGCCACTACCCACAGCAAACTTGTTCTCCTGGGGGGCCCAGCGCACGCAGCGAGCAGCCCGATTGATCCGCAGGATGACGAGCGTGGGCTTCCACGTGTGGCCTTTCAGTGTCCACACGTAGGCATTGCGGTCTGTGCCACAGGTCACAATTCGGTTACTCTCAGGGGCCCAATCGATGCCTGTGAGATGGTGAGAAAACAGGCTAAAGTCATCCAAGCAGAAAGGCTCCCTGGCATCCATGTAGGAGGGGCTTAGAGGCCACAATGTGGATACAAGCTGCTCCAGGGGGTGCCACTAGAACTAATACTGAGAGTGTTACAGCTCTCCAAAATATTACCAAACAGGCTGGAAAGCCAAGAGACAGAAAAGAAATGGGTCCTTGGCAAGGTTGAACTGAGATGCTGGATCAAGCCTTTCCTGAAGCCCAGAAACCTCTTTAGTTTTTCAGTAATGTGAGCCAACATGATCCCTTTAGAACTTGAGCCAGTTTGAATTAGGGTTATGTTACTTGCAACCCAAACTACCCTACCTGATAGGATAGGATGACTGGCTGGACCTCCCCATCCCATCTCCTTTTCGGAGTCAGCCTGCTGTACCTGTCACCTGCCCATTGTGCTCCTTGAGCTCGTGCACCTTGACCCACTTGGCCCCGCTCTTCTCATAGATGTGCACCTCGTGGTTGTTGGGGCAGATGGCAATCTCTGTAGGAAAGAAGGGTGGGGGTAGGGAGGAGGAGGTGTGAGTGCCCAGGTTCCCCATTTCCTCAAGACCCTCTCCCAGGAACACCCTTCCCCCTCTGCTTTGGTGCAGGGCTCCCTGAAGCATCTTGCGACCCCTCCCCAGGGACTAGCCATCCTTCACCTACACCCACTACCCGCAGGCACCCCTACAGCAATCTCATGATATCCCCTCCTGCTGCTGCTTTCTGCTTCCCGTCTCTAGCCCTGAGATCCTTGCTGCTCCGGACAGTGCCAGGCTCTCCTGTTGCAAGGCCTTGGCACGGCTGCCTCCTTTACCTCCCCCAAAAGACCTCCCTGGCCACCTTTTCTAAGCCAGCGCCTCTGCCTCCAATGCTTTCCCTCGTTCTGTGTGTTTCTCTCCAAGCCATCATTTCTCACCCCAGCCTGGGAGCCCCAGTGGCGTCTGCAGCAGGGCCTGGCCCAGCATGGGGCCGCACTCTCCCTTCCACCCCCTCACGGCCCCCCTCGCTCGCTGCCCCTGTGTGTGGCCAGAACTCGTCCAACCCCTCATACATCCTTGGGACCAGAGGTGAAGGAAGGGGACAGCAAACCCTCAGAGCCCACAGTCTAGGGCGCCCAGCTGCTGTACCGCCCGCACGCACTCCCCGCACGTCATCCTGTGGCAGCGGCACTCACGGGTACGGTCCTTGTTCCAGGCATGGCAGCTGATGGGCTCCACCAGGAAGCTATGGTACGCCATGGCTGCTTAGCTCCCGCGCCTGAGAGAGGAAGGGACCCCCAGTCAATCCCCGCCTCTGCTCCCAGAACAGGCCCCAGCCAACCTTGTGGGAGGGCAGCAAGGGCCAGCCTGGTCTTCCCTTGAGTGGGGTGTGCTAACCCTGTTTCAGGTCAGGTGTCCCTCATCATCTGTGCCTCAGTTTCCTCCAGGGTAGAGGGCATCCCCCTCAGAAGGATGGAGTGAGGGATGCCTGGGTGGCTCAGTCCATTAAGCATCTGCCTTCTGCTCAGGTCACGATCTCAGGGTGGGGATCGGGCCCGCATCGGGCTCTCTGCTCAGTGAAGAGTCTGCTGTCCCTCTCCCTCTGCCACCCGGCACCCCTGCCTCATGGTCTTGCTCTCAAATCTAAAAAAAATTTCTTTTAAAAAAGGATGGACTGAGGACGAAATGAGAGCGATGCCCAGCACACAGCAGGCAGCCTTCCACACCCAGAGCTCTGGTTTTCAGGAGGGAGGGCAGGAAGCTGGTCTGCAGGGGCCTGCAGGTGAGGACACGGACCGACACACAGACCCCTTCCTCGCCTGCCGCTGAAATTCCCTTGAGCCTGAAGTGGGGTGGGATACACACGAGTGGGGGAGGGGAAGTCCCCCCCCCACCCCATCTCCTCCCTGCCCAGCTCTGCCCACCCTGTTCCATTTAGCAAAGTCCTACTCAACTGGAAAGACCCCAGGTGAACTTGACTTCCTCAAACCTGTGCCTTCCCCTACTTCCCCACTCAGCCTGCTGCACTGCTTGCCACCAGTGACTGACCCTGGGCGTATCGCTCACCCCTCCGAACCTCAGTGTCCCCATCTGCCCCGTGGGAACAGGAATCCTGCCCCCAGAGGTGTTGAGAGGGTAAAATAAGACATTAAGCCATGCTTGGCACATAGTCGTTGTTCACGAGACGCACCTCCCGCGGGGTAACACCCAACCACAACCCACCCATGTGGGCGTCTGTCTCCCCCACTCAGCGGCTGATCCCAGGGCCTACGGGGCTCAGGTCTTTGCACTGGCTGTTCCCCAGACCCCCAGAGCTCCCCTGACTGTGCACCTGCCTGCCAAGCCCGCACTGCTGCCCTTCAAGTCTGTGTCTGAGGCTGCCACCTCAGCCTACCCCGGGGCTCCCTATTCCCGGAGTGAAGACTCCCCGCAGAGAATCACCACTGACCATCTGTCACTCTGCACTCATTCGCTGCACCTGCGGCTCCCCCCAGCTGGGACTGATGGGAGCTGGATGCACACAGCTCTCACTGGTCTCGTCCACCGTGCTCTCCCCAGGGCCTAAGTGCTTGGCACGTAGTAGGTGCTCCCTAAGTACATGATGAACACAACTGTATACTGTCACTGGTGCCCAGGAGAGGAAGTTCTTTATTAAAAAGTTAAATTATTGGGGCTTCTGGCTGGCTCAGTCAGTAGAGCATGCGACCCTTGAACTTGGGGTGGTGTGTTCAAGCTCCGTGCTGGGTGTAGAGGACTTAAAATCTTAAAAAAAAAAAAAAAAAAAAAAAAAAAGCAACCCCCCCACCACCCAACGTATCCAGAATGCTCCTCACTTGCCAGCTCTAAGCAGTCCAGGCATCTCTCTCTTTTTTTATTCCAGGATTATTAGCACAGCGCTACATTAGCTCCTGGTGTGCAGCCTAGTGGCCCAATTCTGCATGGCGCTCCGCGCTCATCAACATGAGTGTGCCCTTAGTCCCTTCACCTATTTCACCCATCCCCCCACCCCAGGTGTTCTTGACTTTAGTGCTCAGATGCCACAGCCCCAGAGGACAGACGGAGAGGCTGAGGTTCAACGAGGGGGAAACTACCTGCCCAGTCACACCTGGCAGGTGTCACCAGGAACCGGATGGCAGGTCTGCAGCTCATGGACTAGGCTAAAGGATGGCTTCTCCCCAGCCCTGGGCTCAAGCCCCGCACACCCCAGGAAACTTACTGGGCACCTCCCCGGCCCCTCAGAAGAACGGCCACCTGTTTACATGAGGCACTGCTGGATGGCACAGCGTGGAGTTGGGGCCCAGCCGCAAGAGAGGGATGGGCTGCAGGTAGCCCATTGTCCCCCGAGAAATCCAGGGCTCAGGGACCAACCTGTCCCAGGCGGCCCCACAAATCCTGCTGGACCTGGCTTCCTGACCTCCAGCTCACCGTCTTGTGGGCCCTGCTCCTCCTGCCCACCCCAGATCCAAAACCTGTTTTCATTTATAGCAGGAAGCTCTGGAAGGTTCCTGGGGCAGCCCAGGTCTCAGGGGTACAAAGACACATGTGCAGATACAGGACAGGGATGTGCCTGGAGCAGGGCACCAAGCGGATCCTCGATCAATACTGCTGAGGCAGAGAAAGCAGACACAGCTGCAGCCCAGGCTCAGGCCACACACACTCACGCGTGTCCAGCCTCACACACATGCACAAGCACACTGCTCTGTGTTACTATGTGTTCATGCACACATGCATGCACACTGCTCCCATGTGTTCAGCCTCGCACACGCACACAAGCACACTGCCCCATGCTCTGTGTTCAGCCTTGCACTCAAGCACAGTGCCCTGCATGTTCCCACGTGTCATCTTGCACACTCATACAGCCACACTGCCCCCACATTCTCCATGTTCAGCCTTGCACACAAGCACACTGCACCTGCATGCTCCCATGTGTCCAGCTTTGCACACGCACACACAAGCACACGGCTCCCACCACGGCAGCTTCCCCAGCCTCTCCTTATAAGGCCTCTCTGTGGAAGACAAAGGCCCCCGGAAGTGGCACTTTGGGTCCCTCAGCTCAGGTCAGCAGGCCTGATGGGGACTTCCCCCAGCACTTCCGGTGGCCAGGGCAGCACAGGCATCCAGCTTGGCTGGAGCACTTCGTCACCATTCACACCCCAGATGACAAGACTAAGAAGTGGGAGGACCAGGGTTATCCGTGCTAATCTGCCCACCCCCATTTTCCAAGGTAGCCAGTGGGGCAGAGAGAAGGCCAGAGGCGCACTTCCACACCCTGGACGGGCTCCTGCCTGTGCTGTGAAGGCCAACCACCCCCCAACCCTTCAGCCCCACTGGCCCAGAAGGAAGAAGCCCCGTGGCTACACCCCTGAGGGTCTCTGGGCCCACAGCTTATCTGCAGAATTCAACTTCCCAGCTCCATCGGGCCCAGACTGTGTGGCCAGGTGTCTCTGCTTCTTGTTGGGTCTTGGGCAAGAGTATCTATCTAGACCTGGGGGCCAGGCTCTAAAAAGTCTGTCTAGTGTAATGTTCCAGAGTTCCAGGCTGTGAGGATGGAGAGGTTGGGTCTGCTGAAGACAGCAGCCCCCATACTAGTAACATAGGCAAGAGGACTTGGGGAGCCCTGACCATTGTTCCCTAGGGCCCAAAGGCCCTCAAGTGGGAGAGGAAGGGGCTGATAAAGATGGCCACAGGCACAGTGGGACAGGCAGGGTGGTGGGGGGAGGCTCAGACCACGTCTATCAGCCAATCACACTTTAGCATGAATTCAGACAGAAATACTCATAGTACGTGGCATTAACTAACACCTTAAAGGGACCAGGGAGTAGATACAGGGGAAGGGGGTGGGAGGGAAGAGGTGCATCTTCCCCTTTTCATAACTTTTTCATAACTTCTGCGAAGCAACTAAAACAGCAGGGCCTCAGCAATGACTCCCAACCCCCAAGTCAGCAATGAGGAAGTGGTAACCCAGAGAGGGGAGTAGCTTCTCTGGCCACTGTTGCCTCAGGGCTACATCCTCCTAGAGGAGAATCATTGGATTGTTCCTGGTGGTCAGACGCAGTGAGGTCACACTGAGCCACCCTCCCGCAGAACTCTGACTTCATTGTTCCCAGGAAACTTCCATGGGGGGGAGGGGGCTAGCACCCACTGCCAGCCAGTCCTCCTAAAGAATATGCAATTAGAGTTGCTTTGCCCAAGTGTGTTGACAACACAATACCTCAGCAATGGCTCCTGGGGGAGACAGAGGCAGGCTGAAGTCATGGCCTCCGAACCACCCTCCCCAGCCCCCGCCCCCTTGCCGCAACTTAACACTGTAGCCCTGTGAGCCAACACCATGGGTCCATTGGACTTCTGGGGACAAAGGGAGGAAGGTGCTCTGGGTACGGTGTTGGGACTAGGAATCCACGTGGTGGAATCTGTCCCTCATTACCCCAGAAACAGAAGCTGGGGGAGTGTGGGCCAAATGCTGAGTCTCCCCGGCCTGCCTCCCCTCTGCCAGCCTCAAGCCAGGATCTCCGTGTTCCCGGTAGCCCTTCCCTGGCATCCTTCCAGCACACAGTGAACGCTCAGTATGAATGGGCGGGACATCACCCAGCGCTGGGGCAGCACACGCAAGGGTGGCCTGAAGTCTAGGAGGGGGTTTGGGTCTCCAAAGTAGGGTGTGGGTTTCCCTGCGGGGGTTGCCAGAGACCAGGCACTGGGATAGGGAGGTAAGCTTCCTAGGGGTAGGGTATGTGCTCCGTCCACCCATGTATCCCCAGCACCAACTAGAGTGCCTGGCACACATAACAGGTGCTCAATAATGTTTCTTAAATGTGGTTGAATGAATCCCATCCTTTCCTTTAGGGGATGGGCTATAAGAAATAGGCTGTATTATCTCAGTGGCATATGTACACAATTTGTAAATATTTACTGGGGAGTATGTGCTCAGTTGTTTTTTTTTTTTTTTCCTTCTTCCTGATTAGGGTCAATGATTAGCAAAGCTTGGAAACCTGAACTCTAGAAGGTTGTCTCTGAGCATTTGGGAAGAACTCAGCTCCCCTCCAAAGCAGAGCAAACCAGGAAAAGCCTGGCTTAGTGCTCCTTCCTTACAGTGCTGGGGGCAAATTCTGCCTCTCTCCGTACTGGCTGGATGCCTCAGCCAATACTTCCTTCACACCTGGATCAGGAAAGGCTGGGGTGAGCAAGGTACCGGCTGTAAGGTTCCTCATTGCTTTCAGAGAAGCTTGGCAAGGCTTCTCTGAAGCCAGAGGTTTGGCTGTATCTGAGGCTAAGCCAGGCAGGAGAAGTCTGGAGCAGGATCTTGGCCCTACAGGCACTCAGGGAAGTCCCCACCCAGCTCAGGCGCTCCAGGGAGCTGCCAGCAAGCCATTTTTGCACACATGCTAAGCAGTTACTCAACTTCCTGTGTATATGGAGTAGCCCTTGCCACCCCACATAGACCAGCTAATACCTCCTCCCCAGGTCTGCTCCTGAAGTCTTACAAATGAGGCAAAAATCAAGTCAAGAAATATAAATGAAAACAGTCCTAGAAAGGCACCATAAAACTTATTAATAAAGCAATCCAAACAAAACAAAATCCAAAAACACATAAAACGCAATGTTGGCAGAGTTGTGGAGAAACTCATTTGTTACTAATTTGTTCAGCCTTTCCGAAGAGCAATACGATAACAATTCAACAACTGGGTCGGAACAAACAGAATAATATGAACAGGAACTTAAAAATTAACACTCTTTGGTGGCAAAATTCATTTTGGTGCTAAGAAAATAACCACTGACTTTTTTTTTTTTTTAAGCAAACATGTTCATAATAACCCCCTTTAGAATGATGGAAGGGTGGAAAAATCCAGATGACTACAAATATGGCAAGAGTAAACTGTGACACTAACATGCTGGGATACCGTTTAACTATCCAAAAGGAGGTAGTAGATTACACACAAAGACACACACAAACCACCTTTACTGGCATCTTTAAATACCCGGTATTTTTAGCCAAGACTTGGACATACATTCTCTTTTACCCCTGAAAGCAAGACTCAGTTAAGTAGTTTTGTGTTTGTTTGTTTTAACCTTCATTTTGTACAGAAGGAAACAGACTCAGACAAAAAGCCAAGATTTGCTCCAAGCCACACAGCTCCCACATGGCCCAGTTTGGGATTCTGACCCCAAATCTCAGAGGTTAACATCATCCAGACACTTAGATAAATGTGGATGGTAGTGGCAACAGTTAAGAGCACACATCTGTACCCTGTGCCAGGCACGTTGCCAAGCGCCTTCCACACGTTATTCCATGTAAGCCTCAGGACGCCCCATTTTACAGATAAGATAGGTTGAGGCCCAGGGAAGTTAAATGGCTTGCTAAGGTCATGGGCCAGTGAGGAAGCTAGCACTCTCACCCGGGTCCCAGAGGCCCTTAACCACTGGGCAGCACTGCCTGCCAGGCGCGGGGAGTCCGGAGAGAGCCTGGAAGAACCCCGGGAGCGCCTCCTGCTCGGTCCCTGCGCTAGGCTGGTTCCGGGGCTTCCCGCTAGTCTTTTCAGGGTTACTGTCACCGCCCTGGGCGGGCCCCGCTGCTTTCCCCGCGGGCCAAGGAGGGGCCGCTGGGCTCAACGTTCGGGAACCCCTCCGGGTGAGGACCACGAACCCGGACCCAGGGGCGGGGGGGTGGGGGCTGGGGGCCGGGAAGGTGGCACAGGGGAGGGGGAGGGAGGGGCAAGGTGGGCGGGGGCGCCAGCTCATTTCCCGGCCCGAGCAACCCGGAAGGCTAGAGGATGGAGGGGAAGTGACTGGGCGTGGGGCCCTCACGGCCCGAAATAGCGGGGAGACAGCGGGGCAGGGAGGGCGAGGGAGGGCGAGGGAGGGCGAGGCCGGGGCGGCTCCAGAGGGGCCGGGGCCGCCCCGAGGGCGCCAGGGACAGGGAGCCCTGCTTTTCCCTCGCCTGGAGGGGGCCCCCCTACCCCGGAACCGGCCCGCCATCCCGTGGTCCCCTCACCTCCAGGCGAACCCACACACCTGGCAAGCCCCCAGCCTTGTGCCCCTTCACCCGGGCACCCCCTCCCCGCGCCCTCACTTCTGCGGACGCCCGGCACCCTCCTCACCTGCATGCAACTCCCCGCCCCTCCCCCGGGGGCGCCCCTTCCCCTCCGGGGGTCCCCAACCCCCTCACCTCCCGGCGCCCCGGCCGCGGACTCTGGGCAGTCGACGCGCCGAACCAGCTCTGGGCCCCGCGCCGCGCCGCAGCCACTTCCTCGTGGGCGGGGGGCGGGGCCTCCCAGCCTCAGCCCCGCGGGGACGGAGGCGGCGACCAGGGTGGCGGCCGCCAGATCCCAGGCCCCGCCCACCCATCCGGGGTGGGGGCTGCGCGGCGCCCTGGCGCCCAGAAACCATCCGCGACCGCCCCTCGCAACTTAACGGGTGGGGAAACTGAGGCTCAGGGAGGCGCACAGCCAGAGCGGCAGCTGGGCGGAGTGCACACGTGCCCACCGCGGAGAGAGCGCCTTCTCCATCCTTCCTCGGGGCGCTGATACCCACAGGGCGCAAAAAGTGCAGGCCCGGAACCCGCGGCGGGCGGGAAGGCGAGGCGGGGCGGCCGACTCCGGCCGCCGCAACCCCCCCATCCCCCGCCCTCACTGCAAAATGCGCCCGGGGCAGGGCTGCCCGCGGGCCTCCAGCGGCGACTCTGGCTGGCGCAGCGCCCTCGCTCAGGGAGAGCCCCTTGCCCTTTGCTTCCGCGGCCGTCCGCTTCTCGTCTTTAAGTGGCCGGCTGGCGTTGCAACCACGTGAATTTGGGTCCTGGGCCAAGTGGTCCCCAGGAGTCTTTCCGTCCTTAGCCTCTGCCTCATTAGTGGAGACGTGGCCAGGGGGCGGGGAGATGGGGGAGACCCTGGTGAAGATCCTGCTGTGCCCTCCCAGCCGGTCAGGCCCCTCCCCGGGAGTCCCCTCGCCCGGGGTCAGCCAGGGGACCGGCAGCAGGTGCGGTGCGGGTCTTCCCGGACTCAGGAGGTCTGCGGCCAGACTCCCACCCTGCCAGGTCTCGGGGCCGTGACACGTGTTCTTCCTGCCTGGAACCCTTTTCCCACCCTGTCCCCTCCTGGCCAACTTCGGTTTTCTAACGCAAGACGTGTCTCTTAGCTCTTTGCCCACAACCCCCGCCCCGCTGGAGGTGTGCGCGGGACTCCCAGCCCCGACCTGCGCTCACCCGTCCTAGCGCGGGTCACACTGAATCCGGCCTCCGGGGGTGGGGAGGAGGACATGTGTCCGAACACGGGAGCTCTTCCAGGATCGAGTGTCCGGGGAGAAGCCTCAGCTGCGGTTTGCGGGACGACCAGCCTTCCCGGCTGGAGGAGACACTGCGCGGCTGTCACCAGCCCTCCCATCTCGCCGCGGAGAAAAGCCCGGAGAAATGACCCGCACCCTAGTCAAAGTCCGACTGGTGAGCTCCAGCCCAACCTGCTTCTGACCAGTGAGCCAAGGATGCTATTTCCTCTGGTGGCTTGAGACTTTGCTACCCCCATTGCTAAAAGCACCCGGACAAATCCAAACACCTGAGGATTCCCTCCTTCCCCGTGAAAACCGAGCGTGTAAGCTCTGCTTGCACACCTGCATTCACGAGGCTCCGCGCACACCTGTCGCGGGTGTGCAGGTGTGAGAGAAATGAGCTTCAGGCAAAGCACTCCTACGGCTCTCCCACCCTGCGGAGCGAGGCTAACTCATGATGAGCACCGCCAGGCCCCCTCGCAGGCCTGGTCCTTGAGGGAAGACCGCCTCACACCGGGAAGCCCTGGCAGGTGTCCTGAGGGGGCACAAAGTTCTCCAAGCCTGAAGTGAAGCGACTCCTTGAGTGAGGGGAACCCGGGGTGGAAGGATTTCACTCCGTGTTCTGGAACAACTCAAAGAGCTCGTTTCTTCCTGGAAGCTGCTCCCACCCCCGGCCCTGGGAGGAAGATGCTGCCCTCCCCCTTCTCAGGTTTCCAAGGAAGGCGGCGACACCCCCAGGCTGACTCTTCTTCAGGGTTGGCTGAGTTGAAGGAGGGGAGTCCTCGGGGGCTGGTGCAATAATCCTCAGGTCCTCGAGTTTCTTTCTGGCTTTCGGTTCCTACCTCTTGGCTGCACTGGCCTTGCTGCCTCCTGGGCACAAGAGGGCAGCCACGCTCCAGACGTCTGGACTCTGGCCGCGGTGGGCGGGCCCCTGCAGTGGGGAGACGGGGAGGAAAACCTTTCCTGAAACACCCAGTCTGACCCCCTTCTGTTTCAGCTTGTGCCCACCCCCACAAGGGGACCATAGTTCTCTGTCGCTGAGATCAAGGGATTGCCACCTGATCCCCTTGAGGAGGAAGAGAAGAAACCCCTGTGTCCCCTCTCCCAGGCCACGGTGGACGGTGCGCGGTGGACAAAGCCCAGGAGGCCCAGAGCACGCTTAGCATCTCCTATCCTGGTGCCCCTGTTGCACACCCCCTTCCAAGCCACAGGGTTTTGTACCAGCCTGATCGGACACTACAACCAAACTCCCCAAGGTATAGTTGGAAGGGTCCCCACCTGTCATGTTCAGTGACCTCACCCTGCCTGAGCCTGGGCTTGCTCACCAGGCGTCTCCACTCCCTGCCCTCAACCAGCAGGGGGCGTGCTTAGCGGTTGCCACTGAGGCTTGAATTCCACAATCCCAAGATCAAGTCACTTGCTCCACTGACTCAGCCAGCCAGCCCCCCTTCTAACCCCCACATGGACTTGTTTTGTCATCTTTGAAATGTGGCAGTGACAGTTCCAGCCCTGTAGGGGTGTTGGGAGTAGTTAACACCTATCAGTTGTGTACCTCGTCCAGGAGCTATTCTCAGGTGGTGCATCAAAGGTGTGGCTACAGCACCCTTCTGGGCACCTGGGCACCCCCCACCCCGGGCACCCCCCCGCCCCCCGGTGAATGACAGAAAGGTGGTGGCTATCCCTTTTTTTTTCAGAGTCAGAGCACAAGCAGGGGGAGCGGTAGGGAGAGAGAGAACCGGAATCCCCCCCTCTTCCCGATGCAGGACTTGACCCCAGGTCCCTGGGATCATGACCTGAGCTGAAGGCAGACACTTAACCGACTGAGCCACCCAGGCGCCCCTTTCCAACTTTTTCTGATCACGACCCACAGTGACGGATATCGTGAACCCAGACACACCCCCACGTGTATCCGAAACCGAGGTATCCTGGCGCACTCACTGCCACGCCAAATGTTCTTGTTTTTCAAATGCCAGTCATGACCTACTAAATTGATTTTTACAACCACGAATGGGCTCTGACCCTCAATTTGAAAAACCGTTCTAGACTCCCATTTCTTTCCTTTTTCTGAATCGATCGCGTATATATTAGCTTTCTGTTGCTGCTTTAGCAACTTGCCACAAACAGGGCAACTGCAAACAACACAAAGGTATTCGCTTACGTTTCTGGAGGTCAAAGTCTCTGGTCTCGGTGGGCAAGAGGTGGGCAGTGTGGCGCTCTTGCCCGGAGGCTCCAGGGGAGGGCTTGTTTCCTTGTCTTTCTCGGTGGCCCGAGGCCACCGGCCTTTTATGGCCCCATGGCTGCATCTGACTCACCTGCCTGTCTCCCTCATAAAGATCCCTGGGACCGCAGCGGGCCCACCTGGATAATCCAGAATCCTCTTCGTCTTTAATTACATCGGCAAAGTTCACGGTTCTGGGATTAGGACATGGACATCTTTGGGGGGACATTATTCTACCTACTGTACCCAGTATTTAAATTATACATGTATAAAGAAATAACCTTATAATTCAGGTAACTGATCCACATGGGACCTGAGTCCACACGGGGTAGCTCACGGCTCGGGCACACTGCAGGCACCGAGGGAAACCCTGGCCCTCTACACCACTGCCTCCGGAGTTGGGGCACACGTGGGAGCTGTAAACCACTCGAGTGATGGCCATTGAGCCAAACCGAAGAGTCGCCGAAGCAATCAATCTGGATTCAGAGGCTGAACTCAGCCTTTCTCAGAATATTCTGGAAAGAACTATTGGATTTTTTTGGGGGGGTTAGCAAGATCCTTTATACACTGCTTCCCACTCTGCTGCACTGTTATTAAGGGTCTCCGGGGCCTATAAAAGGGCCAGTGCCAAGCCTGAAAGTGAATTTTGGCTTTACCGATTAACTGAAATTACTAATCCTGTTTGTTTTTTAAAGATTTTGAGAAAGAGAGGGCAAGAGGGAGAGAGAGGGAGAAAGCACAAGCTGTGGGAGGGGAGGGACAGGGTGGGGGGAGAGGGAGAAGCAGACTCCCTGCTAGGGAGCCCAATTCCACTCAATCCCAGGACCCTGGGATCATGACCTGAGCTGAAGGCAGGCAGTTAAACCCACTGAGCCACCCAGGTGCCTCTACTGATCCCGTTTCTACTGCTATTTTACAGCGGATGATATGGAGACTCAGCCATGTTACCTAGATTGCTCAAGGTCACACAGCTTGGCAGAACTATAACCTGACGTCAAAGCCCAAAGCCTTGAATCAAAGGGCTTTGGCAGTCACCCAGAGGCCCCCCCAGATTGGTAGTTATTGTGGCCCCGGGCCCGGAAGAACCGTGGGTTTCCAGGTGGATGGGTGAGAAATGACCCAAGTTAAAAAAAACACTCTGGCTAAGTCCTTGGAGGCAAAGTTGGAAACTTCTTTGTTGCCTTCATGGAATACAGCATTTCTCTAAAAACCTCTGGGCTTCCTGGCCAAACCATGTGACTTAAGGAAACAAAAAAGAAATTTTGAGCTAATTCCTGTTTAGGGCCTACTTTCTTCTGTGGGTCAGAACAGCCTCGCAGCTGCACGGGGGCAAACACACATACACAAAGGAGTTCCTGTCATCGGGGTCCCGAGAGGAGGCTCCTGCAAACAGGGGAGGCAGGCCCACCAGGCCAGCCGTCGGCTGTTGAGATTCTCTCCTGGAGGAAATAATGCTCCCCGTGAGACACCAGAAGGATAAAATTACTCTTGGGAATATATCATGACCCTAACTCTGAGAAGCACTGTTACTGGTGTCCTAAAACCAGGGCTGTCTCCGGATCACAGTGAGGCGGGAGGCAAGTTGATCAAAGTCAAGTCATTTTGGGTTTAGGTCTTAACCTAAAGTCAGCAGGTCATAAAAAGAGTCACAAGATCCCTGTCCCTCTAGCAGTAAGAGTCACAGAGTTTGGACACTCTTACCATTGCCCCCTGTGGGTAATTCTGTAACCCTAGGCAATGGGAAAACCGCCCGAGGGAAATGATAAACCCGAAGTTAAAGAGTGAGCCCCTCCCTGTACAAGTAGCTAATTTTTAAAAACGTATAAAACCCCTTGTTAGAGGTAAAATGGTGGTGGTGGGCAGGGGTCAGGGCCACTTCCCCATCTGGGAAGAGAGACTGCTACTCTGTCAACTTAATCGTACACTCTCCTACTTGTACACTTAATCTTTGTCCCTTTGCTTGCTCTTGAATTCTTTCTCACGCAAAGGCAAGAACTCTTGGTGGGGGGCCTCAACCGCTCCCCTTCTCCTGGGCCAGGGAGATCAGGAATATGGCTGTGCTCAAGGCTACTCCGTATTTATTTCCTTTGCTAATTATTTATATTTGTACCTCTCAAGATTCTCAGCCTCAGAACATCAAACTTTGATGAGAACAACTTAGTTTGGGCCCAGTAATGTCTAATGGAAACGGTAAGCTAACGTGTCCCTTTCCCCTGTCCCTGCTGGCACCCTCCCCTGCAGCAGGTCCCCGCCGTGAGGGTGGCTGCCCTGTCCAGGCACAGAGGCGGGCCTCCCTGCCGCCTGGCGCACAACCCGGGCATGGCGCGGAGGCCGTGCGGAGAGGCTAGAAGGCAGCATTCAGTAAAGGCTGTTTTCTCAGGGGTGGTACAGGGTGGCTGGATTTCAGAAACTCAGAATCCAAGAGTTTACCTTAAAACCTATTTTGCTAATAGAAATTTTTTTTGTACCTATTTTTCTAATAGAAGCAGCGTAAGGAAACAAAACGAAAAACACATTCAGTACTTTTATTTAACTGTTGAGGCGACAATTGACGTATCTCCCACCCTCTCCTTTAAGTTAGTGTGACAATTTTCCATAATAAACTACTTAAAGAGAAGCTTTGGTCAAGAACGGAATGAAATAGCAAAAACAAAAACAAAATAACCCCATATCACTGCAGCTTTTAAAAAACCAACACTGTCCCCAATTATATTCAAACAAAAACACACGGTATTTGCGCGAAACGTGTCTTCAGTGTTTCGTCGCGGCTGGCTCTCCTCACCAGCATGCACACGGCGGGGCTGTGTCAGCGCATGTGTCAGTCTGTCAGTCTGTCGTGCTGGATCTGGGAGGCTCACTCAGCTTCACATTATCCGGAGGCCCTGGATGGAAGACTCTAAGGTCTGGAAAGGGCAGGGAGAACACAGGGTTACTAGGCCGGTCCGTCTCGGCGTCTTCCCCCGGCCCCCTGCACCACACGGCTGCCCTCTTCCCCCGACTGATGTGCAGGCCCCGCACCCCCAAATCTGGCCGAGCCCAGCTCTGAGGCCCCCTCTCCCAGGCCTGGGCCCCCTGCCGGCCTTCCATGCGGCTCCTGGGCCCCCTGCACTGCCTTGCTGGCTCCGAGCCACAGGATCTGGACGTGCTCCCGCCTGCGCAGAGCCCGCTTCCTCTCGGGGCCAGCGGTGCGTACTGGTGAGGCGCCGGCGGCCTGTTCCCCGCCTCTCACCACACCCCAGATGCCCTCGCGGCGGGCACTCCGACGTCTGCACAGGCCACATGGCAGCGGATGCTCAATGCTGGCTGGACTAGAGGAAACTGGCCCAGGACCAGCGAACACCCGTACACAGGGAGAGGAAACGAGGTCACCCAGGGATCAAGAATAAAGTGCAGAGTTTAACTGCCCAGGGAGCTAATTTCACGGGGGCTGCAATGCTCAGGATGGAAAGCGGGGAAGGTAAAAAGGGTGGGGAGCCAGGGAACTTTTAGAGAAAGAGAGTTTATTTCTCCAGAGTATTCCAGAGGCTTTTTTCCATATTATGTATTTCACCCAAGGGGTGGGGATTAAACATCATGGAAATGCACAGGCAGGAGCAGAATTCTGTAAACATTTACCTGTTTTGGAGGTTAACAACCAGGAAAAGTGAAATTCACAGGGCTGCACACAGCAGCCCTCCTCTCTCACCCCTCCTGCTCCCCTCCGGTTTCTCATCTCACCCACCATCCACCCCGTCCCCAAGTTAGAGTGGCAGAGCCCCCCCCCCCTCATTTGCTCCTCACCATGCCCTTCCATCTGGCCTCCTAACTCTCTCTCCAGTCCAGAAGCTCGGGGCCACACCCCGGCCGCCGCTGGAGGTCACATCCTCCTCACCTGTTCACAGGACTCAACGGCCTCTGCCCAGAGCCCACAGCTGCCCAGGCCACCCACACCTCACAGTCTGGTGCTCTCTTTGGCTCTAGACCAGCTCCTAGCTGTCTGCAGGCAAAGCCCAGCCTCCTCTCTCCGACCACAACATGGCCCGTTCCCTAGTTCCAGCTTGAGCTTCCGCAGGACCCACACCACAGCCTAAAGCATTGGCGAAGCCTCACACACGGCGCATGCTCCGAGCTCGGCTGGTCTGCACCTGCTGCTCTCGCAGCTCGGGCCACTCGTCCCCACCCTCGCGGGCCCCAAACTCCCAGTGCATCCGGAGATGCAGCTCAAGCCCATCTCTTCCGCAGGGCTGACACTCTACGCACTCTCCCCGCATTCCTCAGTGTAGCAACAGGCACTGGCTTCCCTTTGGAGCTCCAGAGAACACTGCCCCTTCCACCAGACAAGCCCCTTAAGGGCTCTTTCACCTTAATATCCTCGGTGCCTAGTACCAGGCCTGGCACCCAACAAGTATTTCACGAACGTTTATTAGATTGATTAGTGTAAACCATGAAAATATAATTATGTGGTTTAACAGACTGGGGGCTCAATGCAGGGCCTGCTACAGAAAACACTCGAGTTTTCCTCCATGGACAAAATGGACATCTAGAACATTGTATCCCACCTCACTGGGAAAGCCTGCTTTTCTCCTCACGGCTTTCATATTTTAAGTTTCTTTTTTTTAAGGAAGCTGGACGTCCAATGTGGGGCTTGAACTCATGACCCCGAGATCAACAGACGCGGGCTCTGCCGACTCAGCCAGCTAGGCGCCCAGACTCTCAGGGTTGTTTTTGTTTTTGTTTTTGTTTTTAATTTTTTTTAAATTATTTATTTGTCAGAGAGAGAGGGAGAGCGAGCGAGCGAGCACAGGCAGAGTGGCAGGCAGCAGACTCTCAGTTTTAAAGACAACTACAATCTAATGTTCTCCGTTTCTGATGTGCCCTGGATTTGACATTTTGTCCCAAGTAATGAGAAACATTCTTGTCGCAGAAAGAGTTTTAACACAAACAAGGTTTCTTCTGAAAAGTAGAAAATACCTTGAAATCCCAAATTGTCATGGCTCCATCGATGCCAGTAGTGCAAAATTTGCGACAATCTTGCTTGTCCACTTCATAAATAGACACTTGACTGAAAAAAAGCAGAGAGAGAGACTGTCAGGTATGTGGTGGGAGCAGGCCCCAGCCTTCCTAACTAAATGGCGTACGGGCGTTTTAAGGCAACGAATTCCCCAATTCCTTAGGATTAAGCTGTCCATCAGTATTAGCTACGGCAATCTGATGCAGAAAATACTGAAATGCATCTCACTACCGGCTGTCCAGAAAAGCCAAGACTGAAAAGGTACGAAGGTGGATTAACTGTTGGGACGCGGAGAGGCAGGTCACGCGGCACACGCACACCGTCTGGAGCCGAGTGCAGGCACGACCACAGCAGTGACGAGAATGGAAACAATTAAAAACAAAAACAAACCAGAGGCGGGGTAAAGCATGACTGAAACCCAGCTGGCTCCAAACAAAACCCCCCAAATCGCCCTCCAAGACAAGCAGGGCCTGGAAGTCAAGCACTCGCCCCGCATTTGAAATGAACCACTGTAAATGTGAGCAACACGCAGGCACACCACAAGATTCCAAGCAGGCAGCGCGGAGGAACACATGAATGAAACAACTTGTCTTAGCCCAAGTGTCCGAAAAACTTTTGAGAAAATTCCATAGCTCAGAGAGTAATTTTCCTTTCTCCTCTGAAATGTCTAGAACATTCCCTCTAGGGAAGGAGATGGCAAAACTATGGCACACGTGGCCAGTTTCTATACAGCCTGTGATCTAAGACAGCTTTAATGATTTTAGATGGTCACAAAAAAATTAAGACTATTATTCTGTTACGTGAAAATTATGTGGAAATTCAAATTTCAGTGTCTGTAAGCTTTTACTGAAACACCCATGCGCATTTACATACGTACTGCCGAGGGCTTACGCGCCATCAAGGATGTCGGTAGTTGTGACAGAGACTGGCTCAGAGCCAGAAATATTTACTCTCTGGTTCCTTACAGGAAAAGTTTACTGACCCTTTGCTTAAGGGCAAAGAGAACTTAATAACTGCAAATAAAGGCAAATATGCCAATCTGCAAGGGTCTTTTTATTTTTAACCAGGAACTCTGGAAGACGGAATGAGAGCTGTTTCCTTCCTGATACGCAGTCTACAGAGAAGCTTCGGAGAAATTCACAACAAATAATTTTGAAAGTCATTCAAGACAAAGAAACTTGAAGCATGGAAAAGACTTCCTATGCCTTCAAGTTATTACTTTCCAGTAGAGCACAGACATTTTGGCTTATTTTAAATCCAGTTGCCAGCTCCACTGAACATGACAAGCACGACCTGCGTTCAAAAATTCTCTCAAAGGCAAACTCTAGAGATTTCCATGCTTGTTCCCGCCATCATCATCATAATGAAAGTCTCTCAACACAAAAGATCTAGTGAAAAAGAGAAAATCTTATGCGACCTAAACTCTGACCACTGTCAGTGAAAATATCAAGAACAGACCACATCTCTCCCCTAGATTTAGGGAAAAAACAAGCTTCCTGGGGGGAAAAAAACAAACAGATCATAGGCACCTGATGAAAAACTGAAGTCAAGAAACTCCTTGGTTTGGCTGTATGATATCAAAGAATTCCATTTAATTAAATGATCTTCTTACTGGTATACATCTCTTGAAATCCACGGTTGAGATGACAGCTAGAATTACCTTTTCAAGCAGGCTATAACTAGCCTTCCCGTCATACGTTCACTGCCAGGGGACCATAACATTCAGGAAGGTCTCCTTTTGTTCTCAATCAGGGTTGGAGAAAGCGAGCCCTAGGAAGAGGCTCCACCGACAGACACACCAGCTCACGGTTGCCGGGGAGGCTCAGCGCTGCTCACGGGGGATGTCGTGTACCGGCCGCCACCTCGAAGGACAGAATGCCTAGGTGGGGGCAGCTCGCTCTGTCCCAAGCTGAGAGTAAGAGCCCGCAGTCGGGGAGCTAGAGACTTCCCTCTGCTCCTGCTCCTGCTCCTGAAGCAATGTCTGGGCACACAGCACACACAACTTGCACAGGGACCCAGTCAGGAAACAAGCAGAGGAAGACGGGCATCCTTGTCACCAAACACTTCTCCCTGTGGTCAGGGCCCTGGCTACAGGTGGCTTCCGGGGGCCCCAGGTAGCGGGGTGGCACATACGTGATGCTATTCTGGTGCAGCGTCTCCAAGGCTGTGTTGCGGTCTTCGGTCGTGGCCCTCTTGTCCATGTTGCGGAAGCGTTCCATGGCAGACATGTTGCGCTGAATGCTCTGTTTTGGAATGTCTAGTTTGGAGACGAAGGTCAAGCAGCCACGGTCATCGTAGTTAAAGAGCATTGGGCAGCAGTCATGGCCCTGAAACAAGGTCTCAGTCAGGCACCGGAGCGAATGCTGCCCACCCACTGACCCCCCGGCAGAACGCGCACACAGGGGCATCTCTCACTCTGCAAGCCTGGCTAATCTAAAAGGCTGTTCTGGTTCAGGCCAGTGCGCAAAGTCACAGAGCACACACTGTTCCTGTTCTGGAGAACTAAACACACTGTACTACAAGGGAGAATGGAAAATTACTTACCGCGGCCACAACGCTATTCTCTGAGACAAATGACACACTCAGGAGGGGCAGGAACTCTGTTTTCAGAGTTGAGACCCTGAACACAAGAACAATTGTTAAACTGAGATGGGAACAGACCGCGCAGCTTCTTTATAGACACAGTAGATGAAAAGGACCCACTTTCACAGGGGCTTGTGCAATACAGATGAACACTTATGCCTACAAGGAGCCCCATGACCTGGACTTTGGGGAGTCCCAAGCATGACACGGCCCTGGGGTCACTGTAGAAACAGAGTCCTTTGGCCCTCTCTGGTCCGTGCCCTACCTGCTTCTGAGCCCCCCCACTCATGACAAACTGGTCCCCAGTGGGTCCTCCTTCTTTCCCAGCTCTGCCTTTGCTCCCACACCCTTTACGAACATGCTGTCTCTTGCTTGTCCGCCAAAATCCACCTGGTCTCTGACGCTCAGCTCATCTGATCATCTCCATGAAGCCTTCCTGGACCTCTTCAGCCTGAAGTGGCTTCTCCTCCGACCACCTAGCACTCTGGGTGTCACGGTCACTCGTGACTGAATACCTTGTCCCTCTATCCTCTCCTTGCCCGTGCTCACTGCGGGCTCCCAGAGGGTGGGCACAAACATCTAGGAGAGTCTCTTCTCTTCTCTGCCGGGCTCTGGGGCCACCAATGAATATGCATCTTGGCTGGCCAGGAGCTCCCACACAAAAGGGCTGGGGGAGGTGTGTGTGTACCCGTATACTTAGTAAGTTATCTGGCAGCACCTGGCCAAGAGGTCACACAGACACGGCAGGTAAACATGGTGGTTGATGAATCAGGATCAAAGAACTTCATGTAGAAGATGATGCATTTTGAAAACTATGTCTCAGGGGAGCCTGAGGTGGAGCCTGAGCCCCACCCACCCATACCCCAATACCACTGGAATTTAATTAAAGGCCTAACACCTCATTTTAAGACCTTACTATATAGTACACTTCGCTCTTACTACATGAAATATTTATGTTCGAGAAGGGGAAGAGTAGAGGATATGATCTGACTTGCAGGACCAGAAAAGCCAAATCATAAATCAATATGAGGGCAGACGGGGACTCTAATAAGCATATGCTAAGAGCTTATTATGCATTATAATAAATTATATCCAAATCAAATAACCATGACATCAAAACCGAATGACAGAAAACAAATTATGTACAGCATAATCCCATTTGTGTTCAAAATGAAAAAATATGTAAGTGCCTATACATGTACAGAAATCTGGAAGACTACACCATTTGTTATGGTGTTAAAAAAAGTAAATAAAATAAACCCAACTCAATCCGGTTAGTAGGAAAATATCATCTCTGACACGTCACTTTATTGTCACCGTGAGGCAGAGGGAGGCAGAGACAGCTGATGTGACCGGTTCTCAGCACACAGGTTGGCAAGTTAGGAAACCTTTTAAGGTGGGTAACCTTTAGCTGCCAATGGAAAAGGATTCACCAGGAGAGAACAAAGATTCCTAAAGGGAAAGAATTTCAATCATCGTCTCTCTTCCTCCAGCATATGACGAGCAGATATAAATTCTGACGTGTGACAAGATGCCTCGTGCTCTCTGAACGCTGTCCGGGTGCCTCCCTCACAAATGAGTCATTGCAGTTCGCGTTCTTCTGGCATAAACTCCAGAGGAACTGGTATCAGGGTTTTAAGCATTACTGAATGGAATTCCAAATTAATGGAGTCACTGCTCACTGACGACGCACAGTAAGAACTTTATCTCCTGCTCGACTGCTAGATGACAGGGACCTGCTGCGAGGGAGTCACATAAGGGACCAAATTGGCTATCTGAAGGAATTCTCATTAGCAGCAAACCGGAGCGTCCCTCAAAGAAACCACCACACCACCTCCGTGAAGAAGTGTTTCTGGAAGTGAGCTCTAACTCTTTAAAAAATTTCCCCAAACGGACAATCTGAATGTGTGTTGGTGACTTTAAGGGTTGCCCTGCAGTTCTGGGCCACATTTTTAAGCTCACATCCTGCACTTACCCCCAGGGACGGCCTTAGCCCAGCTGGTGAGAGACCCCAAACCACTCCCTGACTCCAAGCGAAAGGCAAATACTCACTGCACGCTCTTTGAGGCGTCAGCAACGGATACGGTGCTGTCGTGGCTGACCCAGGCCAGGCGGCTCCCGCTGGCAGAGAAGCTGACCCCATGCACCCAGCCACCGGTGCCGCTGCCCCCGAACTCTGACATCAGCTGACCAAAAGGCATCTTGCTGCCCCAGGGTGTACTGGCTGGCTTTTCATCCACTTCTTTAATGTAGGCAGAAAACACTCTACAGTTTAGGGGCAGGAAAGAAGGAAAAAGTCAATGAAAATTTATGTATACAGAAACAGGCCCGGCCCGTAAGGTGTCTCAGAATGCAAAGAGACTGAGCCTTGAAAAGCAAAACATGACAAATTCACATCCACAAATCTCTTAAGACTTGGTTCTTTTTTTTTCTTAAGGTTTTATTTATTTGACACAGAGAGAGATCACAAGTAGGCAGAGAGGCAGGCAGACAGAGAGGGGGAAGCAGACTTCCCACCGAGCAGAGAACCCGATGCGGGGCTTGATCCCAGGACCCTGAGACCATGACCTGAGCTGAAGGCAGAAGCTTAACCCACTGAGCCACCCAGGCGCTCCATTAAGACTTGGTTCTAAGGGCTGCCTGCAGGCCCATCTGAGTCTGGCCAAATGCACTCAATCAGAGGGTACACGAGGAGACCTACGGTGCTCTAGGGGTGCAGTTCTAGAAGTTCTAAAAGGACAAAAGTCCTTTCCCTGAGCACATGTTCTGGGGGAGGATCTTGCTGTCCCGCCCCTCCCTTGCATGCCGCTGACCTTGCTAAGTGAGCACAGCATTCTTTCCTGTTTACTTCACTATCATTTTCAACACAGTATTCCAGGAAGCCCACACGCCAAACAGTAGAAGAAACTATGTGCCACACTGCAATAAACTGATGGCATTAACCCATTTAAACAAAGGGACATCCAAAGAGGAAGCCAAGGGAAGCCAGTGAGAGTGGGCAGGCTCTCACTCAGGCCATCATGCTGTCAGGGCTCCCTGTCCAGTCTTTGTGACAGGTCTGGGGTGAAGGAGGGTCTCCTTTACGGCTGGCTGTCAGCAGTCTCTCCCTCTTGAATTCCAAGAAGCTGTGTGTGAGGTTTGGATGCACAATCCAGAAAAGGGAGGGAGAAAGAGTGGCTGGGAATGCACCACTAATTCTACTTCGTAGAGCTTCTCTCAAGAACCTCTGGACCTAAAGACTCCCTAAAATGATCGGAGATATTTGCCCTGAAATGACAATGACAGCAGCAGCTCTGGAGAGGGGAGGGGCACAGTGAGTTATCTGTTAGAGGACATGACCTTGGAATCTCTGGCCTTCACTTTTTTGCATTTGAACACACTTGACACACAGTGTTACCTGAGTTTCAGGTGTGCGGCATAGTGACTTAACTTCTCTACACCTTACACCACATTCACTGCCAGCGTAGCTACCATCTTTCACCATACGAGGCTCTGGCCATGTCCCTATGTCCCATGTCATCCTCGTGACTTACTCTGTCACTGGAAGCCTGTACCTCCCACTCCTCTTCACTCATTTTGCCCATCCCCTTAACCCTCCGTCTCTCTGGCACCCATCAGTCTGTCCTCTGTATTTATGAGTCTCAGAACCGCTGGGCCTTAAGTCAGCATCACAACGGCCACTGCTCTCATCATCAGAGGCTGGGACAGAACGGGTGGTTCTCATTCGTGAACTCGAGAGCGTGAACTGAACAGGACACAGGACCGAGTGTCAAAGTGAAGTTCATTTCTGTAAATCAGTACTATCAAAAGAATTAGCAACCTATTTTCATAACCAGATTTTTTAGACACAGTCTATTAATTCAAGCGGTACGGATCATTCCGTTCCATTCTTCAAGGGCACCAGAATGACTCTGGGTAACATATCAGACAATAAAGCTCCTGAATTCTCCTAAAGAATGTCTATGCCGTTACACTGGTCTTTTTTTTTTTTTTAAGATTTTTAAAAATTTTTATTTATTTGACAGAGATCACAAGCAGGCAGAAAGGCAGGCGGAGAGAGAGGGGGAAGCAGGCTCCTCGTGGAACAGAGAGCCCGATGTGGGGCTCGATCCCAGGACCCTGAAATGATGACCTGAGCCAAAGGCAGAGGCTTAACCCACTGAGCCTCCCAGGCGCCCTACACTGGTTCTTAAGCAGAAGAACCAATCTTTTTCCAAAGAGTGCCTTGACGCTGCTGTATCCCCACTCCACATGCAAATTCCCACACACATCTTAAAAAAAAAAAAAAAAAGCCCCCCCAAAACAAACCCTTGGATATTCTTGGATATAAATCACTAGCCAGGTTTTCTGGAAATTCTCCAAATAGCCTACTAAAGAAAGATGCAACCCATTTCCCAACCCACCATACTGTCAATGTGAAGTAACATTTATAAGCTTTTCTTTTGGCTAAGGGAAAAAAATCCTTCTTGGTAAAGAATAACTGTAAAAAGCAATTACACTGTATGATCCTTAAAGCTCTTAGCAAAGCAGCTGTGTTTCTTCCAGCCTCATGCTAACAACAAATAAAAAGCTTGAACTGAAAAGGAAGAACATAGTAATAGCTCAGCAGAGCACTTTCAGCTGTCTTGCTCATCTCAGCTTCAGCCTGGAATTTGATGAGTCTCTGCCTGGGTTATGAAATGAGAAATAACACCATAGTCCAAGGGCCACTATACCTCTGCTCCAAACACGATGTTCCACCTGCGGAAAACCTCGACGGCCCCGCCTGCGAGGCCCACTCCTCCTGCACCTCCAAGTCCACCCCTCATGACTTTCTGTGCTTGCTTTCCTAGATAACAAGCTCCTTCCACCTCTGAGTCCCTCATGGTGCTTAGCACAGTACCCTCATGATGCTGAGCACAGTACCTTGCAAAGAAAAGGAACCTGAAAAATACTTGAAAGATGAACAAGGAACAGATCAATTCTACCAGTTCTCGTTGGTTCCCACCTGCATTTGAAATCGCAGGATCCTGCTGCCAGCAAGACGTTGTTGGGATGCCAATCCAAGCTGAGGACCGTGGAGCGAATCGGCTTTTTAATGTGCTTGCTTACCCACCTACAAAAGGAGAAAATCCATTTCAGTTTATTCACACATCGAGCAATAGTTCCCACAGGGCTCACAAAGGTGTGTCAGGTGATACACATGTGGAGACCAGGTCCTCTGCAAGGAGAGGAATCGAGAGAGAAAGAAGAGCCATAAATAGTCCTTTCTGTTCTTTTAGGCCTTGACATTCTCTTATCACAATAGTCAGTTCTGAACCTTCTGGCAACGAGGGGATCCCCATGAGTAACTATATTTACGGATGAACTCTGGATACTGCTCACGGAGTTTCAGATTACACCTGACTTTAACCTTTAAAATAAAATCTGGGGTTTGAAATTACTTAAATTTTTATTACAAATACTCAGTGACCTGTTATTTCATCTTGGGTTAAGTTTGGCTGGCAAAATAGCTCAATTTCCTTTCTACATCTCTGCGAAGTAGCATATTATTATTATTATTTATGTATTTTTTTCCAGAAAAACCACAACCAAGAAAATCACAGTCTCCTGTTGGAGGTTCTAACTAATTCTCTAACTCCCCTCAAAACGTTTATTTATGTCTGAGATCAGTCATTATTCTGACTGTGTGTTCAAGTGACAATACCCTGTACTACAGAACAGCCCAATCTATCTATATTAGAGACTATTTTTCAATGAATAAAAATGTGAGCAAACTCTGAGGTTGAATGTTACCTAGGAAGGAAAGTTTTTATCTATCCATTACAGTGAGTCCTCCCCTAAAATGATTTTTGGCAGGCAGTGCTTTGTTAGGCTTATTTTTACACACACTTGAAAGAAAAACACAGTTCTTAAATTCATAATTTAGTCTTGCGGCAAATTCACAGACTTTCTTTCCAAAGAATAAAAATTTGTGAGATTTCACTAAATCTCACAAAACATAATCTGATCCGTTCCTTTCACTGTTTCAGCAGAAAGCAAACAGTAACACTGACACAAAGATTAATGTGCACTCTGCTATTTTTAGTCCAAATACAAACACTGCCAGATCCACACTGAATGACGATTCCACGATGCAGGCTATTTTCCATCCTTTGTGAATGCGTGCCTCACAGAGCGGAGTCGTTTTCTTATCAAAGTAAGCGAGAAGGATTAGGTAAAATGAGTCACTTCGCCATAAAATCAGTCTCTGTATTTTGAGTGGCTTGGCTACAAGTGATTTATCCAGGAAGTACAACAGGCAGACTGTAGTTCCAAGATTCTGGTCAATTTTTACTCCAACAGTTTAAATGAATAAAATATTACACTAAGACAGATTTGGTTAGCCAATACATTTTAAAGGAATACATTGTTATCTGCAGGAATCTTAGATATTTTAAGTAGACAGAGATAGTGGGGGAAAAAAATTATCCCTCAGGTCATGTATGGGAATCTCTCAAGTTTACAATTTACCTGTAGGAGTAAGAAGACAATTTGGAGATCGAATGAGAAGAGTGGGAGCATTCTATTGAACCTACCAGTTAGGAGATCAGAACACAGGACCACAGGTCTATATCGACATGAGAAATGTGAGATTTGACTCAATGTGCACACAGGAAGGAAAACTGCTCAGAGGGAACAGAGAGCTTTCGGGGGTGGGTGGGGGAATCCCCAGATGAGGAAATATTGAAGTTATAGTCAAGCCTTCATCCAGTGCTTCAAGAAGTCACCAGGAACACAGTGGTCCAAATGTATAATTCCAAAGAGAGAAATAAAAAATACTCAGATATTGCTCACCAGTCATTTTCAGACTCAAAGTAACAAACAGAAATGAGTCGTGCTCCACTTCCCACAGCAAATTTGTTCTCTAGCGGGGACCACTTGACAAAAGTCGCTGCACGATTAATTCTCAGGATCACCAGGGTTGGCTTCCAGACACCATCTTTCTGACTCCAGACGTAGGCATTGCGGTCTGCCCCACAAGTGACGATGCGGTCACTCTTGGGAGCCCAGTCGATACCTGCAAGTGAGATGTGGTGTCATCTGCTTTGCCTGGCCACTGACAAGAGACATGGGACAGCCGGGTGGGCACCGCCATGGCAGGGCCAGATGTGGGCTTGGTATCTTCCTCCCCAACCCCATCCCTCCCCCCATCTATGGTCCTGATCTTCACCTCACATGCAAACGCAAGGTTTCTCTGCAAAGTCCTGGAACTCAGGACCCTCCTTGAGGCCAGGCAGAACAGAGCCATTTTATGATTGTGGAGGTTACAAAACTAAGCAGGGGCATTCTACTACCTATTCACAGGTTTCTTCCCCCCCCTTTTTAAAAGATTTTATTTATTTATTTGACAGAGAGAGACAGGGCACAAGTAGGCAGAGAGGCAGGCGGGAGGCGGGGGGAGAAGAAGGCTCCCCACTGAGCAGAGAGCCTGATGCAGACCTTGATCCCAGGACCCTGAGATCATGACCTGAGCCGAAGGCAGAGGCTTAACCCACTGAGCCACCCAGGCGCCCTATTCACAGCTTTCTAAAGTTATCTGGTATAAAGATCTTTTTCTTTTATCTCAATTAGATTTTTGGGGGATTAATAGTACCTTTATGCATTCATTAACAGACCTCCCTCCATGGTATTAACTGAAAATCTATTATGCAACATCTAAATAAAACATCAGGATAAATTAAAATAATCTCCAGTAAATGGAGGCAAAAATATAAATTGTGACTCATTATATATTCTTCTGAAGGTCACTGTCCTTTAAAGTAACCTAAATACCTTTGCTATATGCTACAGGTTCTACAAAGAGTCCTTGAATATCTCTGCGTCTAAACTAGGAAGAGATCTAAGTATGTATGGGTTTTCTTTTTTTTAAAGATTTTATTCTTATTTATTTGACAGAGAAAGACATAGTGAAGAGAGGGAACACAAGCAGGGGGAGTGGGAGAGGGAGAAGCAGGCTTCCTGCTGAGCAGAGAGCCCAATTCAGGACTCGATGCCAGGACCCCAGGATTGTGACCTGAGTTAAAGGCAGACACTTAAGAACTGAGCCACCTAGGTGCCCCTAAATGGGTTATTTTTCATATTTCACCAGACTTTTACTTATCTGATGGCTCCGTGAAGGATCCCAAAGTCAAGATCAGTTTGTTATATATCAAGAGTAAAATCTGCTGTAGCTCATTTTATAGTGATACGATGAGATATTTCCTATAAATATAATTCCACACTGAACATATGGAAATGTTACTAACACTTTTTTTTAAAGTAGGCTCCACGCCCAGCATGGAGCCCAATGTGGGGCTTGAACTCAAACCTTGATGTCAAGACCTGAGCTGAGATCAAGAGTTGGACACTTAAGTGACTGAGCCACCCAAGGGTCCCAACTAATAAATTCTTATTATAGTTATCTTCCTAAAAATTAATCATCATCATTATTAACATATGGGAAAAAGATGAACATAAATCAAAGTTTCCACTGGTCATAACTCACGGTGACTTTAATTGTTCAAAGAGTTCATTCATTCTTTCACCTACAGAAATAGTCTGCTCAATTATTTGTACCACTGAGGGGAAAAAGATATGGGGGAGTGCATTCTAAGTGATGTGCACTTTGACTGCAAGTCCATTCATTATAGGATACTTTTGCAATCCTCTTTATTAGATTTTAGGTTTTATTTTTAACTACAAAAGCAAAACCCACAAAAAACAAATGCCACAAAGGGACATGCAGGAAGTAAATAAAGCCCTGCCCCCATTCTTACGTCCATACACATTTCTCCCCCAAAATGATACTGATACTATGGCAAACATTTTCTTCTCCTTTTTATAAATTAGTACTGGTTAAGCATTATTTCAGAATATTGATCTTGTCTTAATAACCCAAAACATCCCACTGTTGAATGTTTCATTAGTCTCCAATCATTTATTAAAATAGACAACACTGGGGGCGCCTGGGTGGCTCAGCGGGTTAAAGCCTCTGCTTTTGGCTCAGGTCATGATCCCAGGGTCCTGGGATAGAGGCCCGCATCGGGCTCTCTGCTCAGCGGGGAGCCTGCTTCCCCCTCTCTCTCTGCCTGCCTCTCTGCCTACTTGTGATCTCTGTCTGTCAAATAAATAAAGTCTTTAAAACAGACAACACTGGAATAAACAATCAGGAACATGCCTTTTTGTTCTGGTTAAAATGATCTCGATGATAAATTCCCCAAAGTGTGATGCAAAATATTGTTATTTTTATGAATGTCTTGTTTTCTTGATTACAAGCTTCTTGACAATAAGAAGCAAGTCTTTGAAACTACTGTGGTGGGCAAACCCTAGGGAAGTCCCCTCCCTACAGGTGTGGACAAGACCTGCGGCTTGCTTCTCACCAGTGGGATGCTTGAAAGGTGATTAGATGTACGTGATTAGTGGACAAGATTATATTACACGAATCTTAATAGCTGCTGGGAAATTCTACTCCCAACAACCTGAAGGAGCTTGGAAGTGGATCCTTCCCTGGTCAAGCCTCTGATGAGAACTCATCCCTGGCTGACACCTTGATTACAACTTTCAAGACCCCAAGCAGAGGTCCTAGATAAGTCATGCCTGGACTCTTGACCCACAAAAACTGTGAGATAATAAATGCACTTTGGTTAAGCTGCTAAGTTTGCAGTATTTGTTACACAGCAATAGAAAACAAACGTGTCCCCTAACATACAGAATACTGCCTTATAATGAGAAAGCTTGGTGATTTTGTGATGATTTTGACAATCTAAATTAATTTCACCCTTATTCCATATGCTCACCATTCTGATTAAACACGTAATGTTTTATAAGAATTCCTGAGGTGCTTAAGCATGAGGCATTTTTAAAAGTCAACAGATCCATACTCTAAAAAAACAGAAGGGACTGTATTCTGCTTTGTTTTATCATTCTAGTCTACTCCTGTATCTCCATCTTTGAGCACGGAAACTATAAAAACAGTCACAGCTTCAAAGTATTTTATATAGATATTTTTAAGTATTTTATTTATTTATTTGACAGAGATCACAAGTAGACAGAAAGGCAGGCAGAGAGAGAGGGAGAAGCAGGCTCCCTGCTGAGCAGAGAGCCCAATGCGAAACTCGATCCCAGGATCCTGAGACCTGAGCCGAAGGCAGAAGCTTAACCCACTGAGCCACCCAGGCACCCCAAAAAATGTTTTTAAATTTTAATTCCATCAGAAGGCTTTAAAGGCTAAGTTAAAGAACCAAGCATCTATTCTGGTTTTTTTCCCATACTTACTACACTTCCAGGTAGCCAAACAGTAGATGAAGGGAAGTGTCTCTTATAAATGTAACCAGCTAAGAGACAGGAAATGACATATTTAGAATACCACCACACTGTGGCCACTACTAAATGAATGGATATGGTCACTGATCATTGACAGTTGCTAACCTCATTGAACAGTGATTAGACATCATGTGCCTCCTTGACAAAAGAACTTCCTAACTCCCTAACTTCAACTAGCAATTTACAGGAAATAGAACAGAAAAATATGTAAAACATCATGGGCTTATAATCAGTAAAATCCAAGTTCTAGAGAATACTACAGGACAAACAACCTGATTTCTCAGTATTCTTTACAAATAAATTATAAGGTTAAAGAGAAGAAAGGGGACCTATAGACAAAAGGCTTAAGAGATATATCAACTCATCATAACCATTTGTGCACCTTATTAGGGTCCCACTTAGGGACGCCTGGGTGGCCTAGTTGTTTAATGTCTTCCTTTAGCTCGGGGTCATGATCCCAGGGTTCTGCGATTGAGCCCTGTGTTGGGTTCCCTGCTCTGTGGGAGGCCTGCTTCTCCCTCTCTCATTCCCCCCTGCTTGTGTTCCCTCTCTGTCAAATAAATAAATAAAATCTTAAAAAAGAAAAATAAGGTCCCCATTAAAACTATCATATCAATTTTTTTTTAATATTTTATTTATTTGTCAGAGAGAGAGAGAGAGAGAGAGCGAGCACAGGCAGAGTGGCAGGCAGAGGCAGAGGGAGAAGCAGGCTCCCTGCTGAGCAAGGAGCCCGATGTGGGACTCGATCCCAGGACGCTGGGATCATGACCTGAGCCGAAGGCAGCCGCTTAACCAACTGAGCCACCCAGGCGTCCCTATCATATCAATTATTATTGAAGAGTCCTTCTCTTCACAAATTGAAATACAAAATGAAATACAAAACTGAAATACAAAATCATACAGTGCACAGGATGTACTTCCAAACTGTACGAGGAGGTGGAGAGTGAGTTGAAAACAAGGTTGGCCGTGAGGTGGGAACTGCTGCATCTGGGTGATGATGGGTATACGGGGGCTCACTACATTATTCTGCCTTTTTTTTTTTTAATATTTTATTTATTTATTTGTCAGAGAGAGAGAGCGAGAGAGTGAGCACAGGCAGACAGAGTGGCAGGCAGAGGCAGAGGGGGAAGCAGGCTCCCCGCAGAGCAAGGAGCCCGATATGGGATTCGATCCCAGGACGCCGGGATCATGACCCGAGCCGAAGGCAGCCGCTCAACCAACTGAGCCACCCAGGCGTCCCAATTCTGCCTTTTTTTTTTTTTTTTAAATTATTCTGCCTTTTAAATGTTATCTGTTTAAAACTGGCCATAGTAAAAAATTTTTTAAAGAGTGATCACTTTTAGCACAAAAAAAGAAACTCAAAGAAACAAACACCAGGACTCTGATATCTCTTTGATGTTAACCACACTCTTTTTCTCTGTAGTACTGACTGGTCTTCTAGAAAACTTCAGAAGATTTTTTTTTTCTGTAGTTACTATCTTTCTGAGAAATATGTTTGATCCTTGGTCTCTTGCCACAGAGTTATATTTAGATTTTTCCAACAACAGTTTTTCAGATCTTAAAAAAAATGTCATTTGAACATTTGGATGAAAACAGGCTCAAGTTCAAAGGATTCCAAAAGGGAAGCAGAAGAGAAAAAGAACATAACTAAGTATTTCACTTTTCTGGCTATGTCTTTGGTCTTTCACCTTAGCCCTTTCTCACTTAGAAGTATTTCCTAATGCTAAAATGCCAAATTAAAGTATGAATGTTCTTATTTTTAGGACACAAGGCCACTGGCAAAGGAAAATAGGCCAAACCTAATAGAAATAAGGTTAAGGGAAAGCAACAGCAACAAAAATAGAAATTATAAATTCTGTCTTTCGTGCTAGCTCGGTAATAGAGTCAGTTGGCTCCCAGTGCTCAAGAGCGTCACATACAAGTCACTGGTCCAAACAAGAAGTGATGCTCACGAGTTTTTGCTGGGGAATAAAATGGAAAGGGTGCAGAAGGTCAAAACATGCTGTTTTTTCTCTGGCTGGGGGGAAGGACATCTTTAAGCTAATCAGGACGTTGGAGGACTAGAGGCAGAATTCCAGGGTCACCATTAAAAAAAAAAAAATTGGGGGTGCCTGGGTGGCTCAGTGGGTTAAAGCCTCTGCCTTCGGCTCAGGTCATGATCCTGGGGTCCTGGGATCGAGCCCCGCATGGGGCTCTCTGCTCAGCAGGGAGCCTGCTTCCTCCTCTCTCTCTGCCTGCCTTTCTGCCTACTTGTGATCTGTCAAATAAATAAATAAAATCTTTAAAAAAAAAATTTTGTGGGGCACCTGGGTGGCTCAGTGGGTTAAAGCCTCTGCCTTTCGCTCAGGTCATGAGGAGGGTCCTGGGATCCAGCCCCGCATCAGGCTCTCTGCTCAGCAGAGCCTGCTTCCTACACTCTCTCTCTCTCTGCCTGCCTCTCTGCCTACCTGTGATCTCTGTCAAATAAATAAATAAAATCTTAAAAAAAAATTCGTTATCAGTCACTTTGCTGCCCACTTATAAGCAAATGTCACCGTGAAGAGAGGGCAAATGCAAGACTGCAGTGAGACATTTGTAATCGAAAAGTGATGGAGAATAAGTTCTGACATCCTTGACCAAACTATTCAAAGCAAGAGGCTGAAGATTTTATTTATTTATTTGGCAGAGAGAGATCACAAGTAGGCAGAGAGGCAGGCAGAGAGAGAAAGAGGAGGAAGCAGGCTCCCTGCTGAGCAGAGAGCCCGATGCGGGGCTCGATCCCAGGGCTCCGGGATCATGACCTGAGCCGAAGGCAGAGGCTTAACCCACTGAGCCACCCAGGAGCCCGAATAAATAAAATCTTAAGAAAAAAAAAAAAAAAGAATTCTTTCTGAATACAGCAGTAAGTGAATATGTTCTTTTAAAAAGAGCCAGATTGGGACGCCTGGGTGGCTCAGTTGGTTAAGCGGCTGCCTTCTGCTCAGGTCATGATCCCAGCGTCCTGGGATCAAGTCCCACATCCAGCTCCTTGCTCGGCAGGGAGCCTGCTTCTCCCTCTGCCTCTGCCTGCCACTCTGCCTGTGCTCGCTCTCTCTCCCTCTCTCTCTGACAAATAAATAAATTAAAAAAAAAAAAAAAAAAAAAAAAAGAGCCAGATTATCACTTCACAAAAAAGCAATTCATTCTGTTAAAATTTGGTACCAGGATTTGGTTCACTGAATCTTGAAAACCATTAGGGAAATTCTCCATTTTTATCTTAAAAAAAAAAAAAAAAATTAAAAAAGATTTTATTTATTTATTTGACAGAGAGTAGGTGCGGGATGGGGGAGGCTAAGCACTCCCGCCCTGGGGAGCCGGGATGAGGGCAGTATGACCACGCCTGGCACTGAAAACGCGCACACCCCGGAGGTACAACGAGTCTGAAGTCAACAGTCATGCACGTACAGAGAGACGTGCACAGGGATGCTCGATTTAGCACTTCACTATCAGGAAAAACTGCAAACGACCTAAATATCCTTCACAGGAGAGAAGAGTAAATAAAGGTGGTATGAATTGTTAAACAGAGGTTAAAAGAAATAAACCTGATCAACACAGGGCTGAGGAACAACGTGAAATGTAAAAGCAAGTTGGAGATGCACGCCACGATGCCATTTCTGTAGCACTTCCACATACCAGCCCCAAATACTAAAGACTGCTTACAAACACGTATTTGTGTGCAGACAAGTATTAAAAACGAACTGGGACAATGTCATACCAAATTACAGACTGCTTCTGGGAAATGGGAACAGGACTGGTGGTGGGAGGGGACTGTACTGTTATCTCGAATACTCCTCCTTATTATCAAAGCTCTGTTTCCTCAGTCTTCTGACACAGTTGTTACTTCTAGGTGGTGGCAATGTGGGTGTTTGTTACATTACTCTTTGTCCTTTTTGGTATTTTGCAATGTCTTCCTCGTCCCACAAACAACATACAGAAAGCTTTTGGAAGACACCGTGTCCCCTCAGCACTTGGGAACACAGTCTGGCGTATGTTTCCCACAGCTGACGCGCGAGATGTCTAGTTTTCACTTTCTCCTCTTGTCTCCTCATCTAAGCTCTTCACTCCTCAGAGCAGGATCCGTGTTTTCCATACACTAGTGGGTGCTGTGGACCAGCTGGGCTGAAAGGAGCACTTAAAAACCGAGATCACTACGATGATTATTTTCTCAAGTTTTCCGAAGAAAACTCAGTAAATGCTGCACAACTTTAAATATTATGGCAGACCTACTTTGTCAGGCTCTTTATTTACTGGAAGACTGTTCAAGCTGCCAGTATCACGCTAAGTTCACAGTTGTCTTACTTTACCTGTAATGTGTCCGTTGTGCTCCTTGAGCTCATGAGCTTTCACCCACTGGCTCCCATTCTTCTTATAGATGTGGACTTCGTGATTATTGGGGCTAAGAGCAATCTCTGGAGGAAAAAAGTCAAAAGTTAACACCTGAACTTGAAATTGTCACCAACAAAGAGAGATGTTACAGTTGGTATTGTTTTTTTCTTTTTTAAAGATTTTATTTATTTGTCAGAGAAAGAGCGAGCAAGCGTGCACACAAGCAGGGAGAGTGGCAGGCAGAGGGAGGAGCAGGCTCCCTGCTGAGCAAGGAGCCCTGTGCAGAACTTGATCCCAGGACCCTGGGATGGAGCCCCGCATCGGGCTCTCTGCTCAGTGGGGACCCTGCTTCCTCCTCTCTCTCTGCCTGCTTCTCTGCCTACTTGTGATCTCTGTCAAATAAATAAATAAAATATTAAAAAAAAAAAAGATTTTAAGTAATTTCTACACCCAACATGGGACTCGAACTCACAACTCCAAGATCAAGAGTCACATGCTCCACCGAATCAGCCAGCAAGGCATTTCAACAGCCAGCATTTTAAAAATAGGCTCGAAGAAGGGGTAAGAAATCTGTTTTTAAAAATACGGTTCCCAAGATTCACCCCTGAAAAATTCCCATTATTTTTACCTCTACTTGGATCCCATATTTTAAAATATTTTCTAGAAAAACTGAATTTAAAAAATTCATTTTAGGGTGCCTGGGTGTCTGAGTTGGTTGAGCGTCTGCCTTCGGCTCAGGTCCAACTCCCGCATCAGGCTCCCTGCTCGGCAGGGAGACTACCTCTCCCTCCATCCCTCTGTCCTGCTCATGAGCTTTCTCTCAAATAAATAAATCAAATCTTTAAATAATAAATAAAAATAAATAAATAAATATTTATTTTACTAGAGACATACACAACTATAAAGATTCTAACCAGTAAGAATTTAAAAAGTTACCATACTTTGCTGATATAATTCTAGCCCATAGTAAAGATATTTGATATTTTATTTCACCTGCCCAACATTATTAGCAATATATATTTACTTTCTGTGAGAATTTCTGAAACACTGAAAATCAAACGTTCTCATTACTGCTATCATGCACCCAGTTGGAACCATCGATTTATCAAAACAAGAAGAAAAAAAAACTTGATTCTGCTCATAAAATACATCAAAGTTTCCCTTTACAATAAAGCCAATATGAATTATAAAATTGTTTTCAAGAGAAATCTCACAAACCAATTTGAAATATTAAGAATAGACATATATATGATTTCTTTTAAATTTATATTGATTTTTTGCTCTTTCTAGTTCAACCATTTAAAAAAAAACCAAAACACTGAATTTTTTTAAAGATTTGAGAGAGAGAGCATGAGAGAGAAAGAGAGCTTGCAAGCAAGCCCAAGCAGCAGAGAGGGGCAGAAGGAGAGGGAGAGGCTGACTCTCCGGTGAGCAGGGAGCCTGATGCAGGACTCAATCCCAGAACCCTGGGATCATGACCTGAGCCGAAGGGAGATGCTTAACCATCTCAGCACTCAGGGCCCAAAATACTGATTTCTTTTTTTTTTAAATTTAATTAAAAATTTTTAATCAAAATACTGATTTCTTAAAATTAAAATTAGGATCTATGATTCAGACTTTAGATCATTTACTAGTTCCCCCCTTCTATTATCTTACTTTCCCTTTCTCTCCTTAGGAAAGTTACATCTGTTTTACAGTTGAAACTGTGGAACCAGATAAATATCGAGCTCTAAAATCCCAAGACTTTAAGTACTTTCTCAAAACCAGTTACATACATTTCTCTAAAATTCTAAGATGCTTCAAAAGCCAAATCCAAATCTAAAGTTGAAAAATGCTACAAATTTCAAATTATAATAATAAAAATAGGTCTTAAGTTTATCAAGTAGCTTAAATGAAAACAATGACAACTTTCTATTAAAAATATCTGGAAATACTCCAAAAAATACTCCAAAAAAAAAAATACTCCATTTTTATATGGGAAAGTAGAGACAGAGGACACAGGAAACTCAACCATGAAACTGAGATGATCACAAAATAGAAGCTCTAGGTTCACCATCCTGTCACATTACAGATTAGATTGAAAGCAATCTCTATCAAAATCTCAGCTGGCTCCTTTGCAGAAATTAGTAAAATGACCCCTCAATTCATATGGAAATGGAGGGACCTAGAAGAGCCAGAAGAATCTTGGGAAAGAGGTACCAAGTTGGAACTCATACTTTCCAATTTCAAAACTTACTACAAAAAGCTACAGTAACCAAGACAGTGTGGTCCTGACATTAGGACAGATATAAAGACCAATGAAAGAGAGTTGAGAGTCCAATAAGCCTTCACATTCACAGTCAACTGAATATTGACAAGGGTACCAAGACAGTTTGGTAAGGAGAGAATAGTTTCCAACAAACGCTGTCAGGATAACTGGAGAGCCACATGCAAAAGGATGAAGTTGGGCCTCCATCTCACACCTTAGACAAAAATTAATTCAAAATGGATGCAAAATATAAATACAAGAGCTAAAACTGTAAGTCTCTTAGAAGAAAACATAGATGTACATCTTTGTGACCTTGAATTAAATGGTTTCTTAGCTACAACAGCAAATGCACAGCAACAAAAGAAAAAATAAACTGGACTTTTTCAAAACTAAAAACTTTTGTGCTTCAGAGGACATGATCAAGAAAGTGAAAAGACAACAAAAAAAGGTGAAAAGACAACCCACAGAATGGGAAATTTGTAAATTATATATTCTGTAAGGGACTTGTATTGAGTATATAAAAGAACTCTTACCACTCAACAATTAACAGACAACCCAATTTTTTAAAAAGGCAAAGGATCTAAATAGACATTTTTCCAAAGAAGATATATAGCCAATAAACATGTGAAAAGATGCTCAACATCATTAGTCATCAACAGGGAAATGCAAATCAAAACTACAGTGAGATACTACTTTATATCTACTAGAATATAGTGGGTACATAGCTATAATATAAAAGGCCAACAATAACAAGTATTGACAAGGACAGGGACAAATGGGAACCTTCATACACTACTACTGAAAATATAAAATGGCACAGCCATTTTGGGAAAGCAGACTGGCAGGTCCCCAAAATGGTCCACAGAGTTACTATATGACCCAGGAATTCAACTCCTAGGTATAAACTCAGGAAATTGAAAACATATGTTCACATAAAAACTGGTACATAGGGGCGCCTGGGTGGCTCAGTGGGTTAAAGCCTCTGCCTTTGGCTCAGGTCGTGATCTCAGGGTCCTGGGATCGAGTCTCGCATCGGGCTCTCTGCTCAGCAGGGAGCCTGCTTCCTCTTCTCTCTCTGCCTGCTTCTCTGCCTACTTGTGATCTCTGTCTGTCAAATGAATAAATAAAATCTTTAAAAAACAAAACAAACAATCAACTGGTACATGGAACGTTCACAGCAGCATTATTCATAATAGCCAAAAAGTGGCTACAACCCAAATGTCCACCAACTGATGAATAAACTTATGGTATGTCTAGGGGCTGCCTGGGTGGCTCAGTAGACTGAGCATCTAGCTCTTGATTTCAGCTCAGGTCATGATCTCGGGGGTTGTGATATCGAGCCCTGCATCGTGCTCCACATTCAGCAGGGTGTTGGGTTGAAGATTCTCTCCCTCTGCCCTTCCCCCAACGTGCATATGTGCATGCGCTCTCTCCAGATTAGACAGATCTTTTTTTTTTTTTTTTTTAAGATTTTATTTTATTTGACAGAGAGATATTCAGGGGCCCCCAGAATAGACAAATCTTTTTTTTTTTTTTTTAAAGATTTTATTTATTTGTCAGAGAGAGAGAGAGAGAGCAAGCACAGGCAGAGTGTCAGGCAGAGGCAGAGGGAGAAGCAGGCTCCCTGCCGAGCAAGGAGCCCGATGTGGGACTAGATCCCAGGACGCTGGGATCATGACCTAAGCCGAAGGCAGCCGCTTAACCAACTGAGCCACCCAGGCGTCCCCAGAATAGACAAATCTTAAAAAAAAAAAGAAAAAAGAAAATATGATATGTCTATAGAGTATATTATTCAGCCATAAAAGGTAATGAAGTACCTACACATGGTACAACATGGATAAACCTTGAAAACAGGACGGTCAGTGAGAGAAGCTAGATGCAAAAAGCCACATATCATATGACACCACTTGCACAAAATGTCCAGAATATCCAAATCCATGCAGACAGAATGGATGAGTAGTTGCTTAAGGCTGTAAGTTTTGAGCAAAACTGGGAATAACTGCTAATGGGTAGAGAGTGTCTTTTTGGAGTGACAGAAAATATTCTGAAACTAGATGGTGGTATTATTACATAGCTGTGAATATACTACTAAAAACTGCTGACATATCTTTCAAAAGGGTGAATTTTATGTGAATTTTATCTCAATAAAGTTTATTTTTCTTTTTCCAAGAATATTTTATTTATTTGGGAGAGAGAAAGTGAGGGACAGAGCATAAGTGGAGGGAGAGCGGCAAAGGAAGAAGGAGTAGTAGACTCTCTGCTGAGTTAGAAGCCCAATTCGGGGCTCCATCCCAGGACCCTGGGATCATGATTGGGGCCAAAGGTAGATGCTTAACTGACTGAGCCACCCAGGTACACCGATAAAGCTTTATTTTAAAGAAGATAGAGAATATAATTTAATTTTTTAAATATAATTTAATTTTTTTAAAAGATTTTATTTATTTATTTGTCAGAGAGAGAGAGAGAGAGCGAGAGAGCGAGCACAGGCATACACAGAGGGAGAAGCAGGCTCCCTGCCGAGCAAGGAGCCCGATGTGGGACTCGATCCCAGGACGCTGGGATCATGACCTGAGCCGAAGGCAGCCGCTTAACCAACTGAGCCACCCAGGTGTCCCTTTTTTTTTTTTTTTAAGATTTTATATTTATTTATTTGTCAGAGAGAGAGAGAGAGAGCGCGTTAATATAATTTAATTTTTAAAGTAACTCATGGTCACACTACTATGCTTCTGTCTCTGTTTTAAGGGTTTTCTTTTGGCCTCCTTCTTCCATATTCTGTAACTTTGCTTGCTGTACTATGCTTACTTCTTTTTTTAAAGATTTTATTTATTTGACAGAGAGAGAGAGAGAGCGTGTGGGCGTGCACACACAAGTAGGGGAAGCAGCAGGCAGAAGGAGAGAGAGAAGCAGGCACCCCACTGAGCAGGGAGCCCAATGAGGGGCTCAATCCCAGGACCCTGGGATCATGATCTGAGCTGAAGGCAGTCGCTTAACGACCGAGCCACCCAGGCGCCTCCTGTGTCTACTTCTAAGAGTCTTTTCCATTCTTTTCTAGTTGGTTGGAGCTAGAAAACTAAATACTCAAGCTTATTACAAATAATACAGCAAATACTAGCTCATACTGCTCTTAACACATCAGGAGTAAACTATGTATCTCTGTAACAGCTTACTTCTAGGTCCTAGTATTCTGACTAAATATTGGAAGACTGTCACGTTACTACGCAACCATTCCAGACCCTGGGCTCTTAAGCCAATGAAAGATGCCTCTGATATAAACCATCCTCCAGCTGGTACTGTAGACAAAGATATGGACACAGAGCCAGAAGGCTTAGATGCTAGCAATGGCTCTGAAATTAACCACTGGAAAGTCCTTCCACTGGAAATTCTAGGCCTTGGTTTCTCTTATCTATATACCAAACAACTGACCTAGTTTCCTTCCGAATCCATGGCCATGCCCTTTTCACATGTGACACAAATATGTGGTCCCTAAAAAAGTGCTTACACATAAAAATATCAAAGGCACCAAAATAAAGGAATAAAAGTAAGAGCATACTTACGGGTACGATCCCTGTTCCAGGCATGACAGGTGATTGGCTCTAGTAAAAACTGATGTAGGGACATTATTCTTAGTGTTTTCAAAGAATAGAAAGCTGTAATAAGCAACAGAAAAAAGGATTTAAAGGGCAGGCAACAAACATTTAAGTTATCTGGGGATCCCAAAATGTTTGGGGACGAATAAAACATTACTGTCCCATTAAAAAAAGCAATCTCAATGTCAAAACTTAATCATTTAAATACAACAAACACTGTAACCACCAATGTACCAATGTATAGTTTATTCTGTCAAGGGTCATCAAGGGACTCTAAAACCATGGGTTAAAGACTACTGGGGTACAGGATAGTCACAAAGTCTCAAATTATCACCCCACAGATTATTTACTAATTTCAAAGAGAGAAAAATGAGCCTTAACAACAACAAAAAAATCTGGCAGTCACCATCTTATCAAGGGATCAAACTTATTATTTAAAAGACTGGAGGGGCCCCTGGGTGGCTCAGTGGGTTAAAGCCTCTGCCTTGGGCTCAGGTCATGATCCCAGGGTCCTGGGATCGAGTCCCACATCGGGCTCCTTGCTCGGCAGGGAGCCTGCTTCCTCCTCTCTCTCTGCCTGCTTCTTTCCCTACTTGTGATCTCTGTCTGTCAAATAAATAAATAAAATCTTTAAAGAAAAGAAAAGAAAAGACTGGAACAATCTAATCTGATGGGCTTCCTGATGGGAGGAAACCCGAAGTACACATCATCACTTAAAAATAGTGATTACTTAATTTATCATCCAGACCAGAAAATGTTTAAGAAAGCAGAAAGGGGCATTATTAATTATGTTGTAACAGGTCACAGGACTATCCTGGAGAAACCTGGTAATACGGCCAACCCACCTACCAAGTATTTTTGCTGCCACACATATTTGATTTAAAATCAATCAAGACCCAGACCTACTTTCCAGTTCTAAGGAAATAAAGGGGAGTGGAATGAGTCAAATAACACAAAGGGGGAATAAAAAGTTCAAACCAGAATATATATATGCTATCTTGGAAAACAACTGGCCTGGACTATTATTCATAAAAGGCAATGGGTGTGAAGCGGACTGTTCTAGATTAAAAGAGCTATGAAAATCAAATTCGAAAAATGACACTTGATTGTAATCTATTTTTACAATAGCCATAGAAGACATATTTGGTACAATAAAGAAAATATGAATTTGTACTACATATTACATAACAATATGGAGTTATTTCCAATGTCTTAACTGTGACTGTTTGCCATTAGATACCATGTACTAACTCTGAGGAGATAAAGATGATGAAGTGTATAAGAATGAAGTGTCATGATGTCTTCTGTAATTTATTTTCAGTAGTTCAGGACAACAAGTAGATTACATAATATAAAGAGCAAATTTGGCAAAATGTTAACAACTGGAAAATCTACACAAAGAGTATACTATACAGGTGTTACATTGCTCTTTAAACTTTTTACTGAAAATGAAAAGCAGGAATCTGTGAAACATCATTAAATTAAAAATCAAATAAAATTCTCTATTTCATAGATACCCCAATCTAGATCCAAAGAGGCAACCATGACCTGAAATAAGAGAAATTTTTTTTTTAAAAGTAGCCAGATCCTCCTCTATCATTTCTAAGAGACATTCTTAGAATACTTTATTTTTTTATTTTCTTTTTAAAATATTTTATTTAATTATTTGACAGAGATCACAAGTAGGCAAGGGAGGCAGGCAGGGAGAGAGAGGAGGAAGCAGGCTCTCCGCAGAGCAGAGAGTCCGATGCGGGGCTCGATCCCGGGCTCGATCCCAGGACCCTGGGATTACGACCTGAGCCGAAAGCAGAGGCTTTAACCCACTGAGCCACCCACTCGCCCCTCTTAGAATACTTTAAATACAATACTTTTTTAAAAATTTTTTAATTTTTTTAATTTTTTTAACTTTAAATACAATACTTTAAATACAACTTTAAATACACAACACTCTGAAGTTTCAATACATTTCAGTACAAGTCTTTAACCTAGGGTGGAGACTGCAATATAAGACAGGAATTTGGATGTAAAGAGGAAATGAATGGAAAGGACAGCAGGTTATGAAGTGAACAAAGTTCAGCATACAGAACAGAAATCAATTTCAGTGGAAGGCAGAAGAAATGTCCCTGTTAATTGTAAAGGAGTCCAAAGATCAAAAAGAAATGAAGTGCACCCTTAAATAAAACATATGATACCCTGAACTGGCAGAGAAATGTGTTTCATAGTCTACTCTAAAGTGAAGCTATTTAAGTCACTGGTTTTTTACTCTTACATGTTCTAGAAAGCAAACTGCAACTCACAAGTAAAGAAAACCAGCCTCTAACTGGAAATTTAAAAAAAAAAGTTTTGAATGATTTCAAAATGAGGCTGCTTAATGTTTTTTAAAACAAACTTCCAGATGCTCACTGCATGATTCTCTCTTTACAGCTGATATCAGATACTCACCCTTCACAACAGGTTTTACTCACAGTTACTCAAAATAACATACCGTGTCACAAATATCTCCTTATTTAAAAGCAATTTAGTTCAAAAGCCGTATTTTAAAGGCCCATTTGTTAATTAAAACAAAACTGGCCTACAGATAATTCAATGTGACTGCACGCAATAAAAGCACGTTATTTCATGTATAGTTAAAAAAGGAACAGTTGCAAAGACGTTCTCATTCTTTAACCAGCTTTTCTTTAAAGACTTATTTTTAAGTAATCTCTACACCCATAGTGGGGCTTGAATTTACAATCCTGAGATCAAGAATTGCTTGCTCCACTGACTGAGCCAGCCAAGCATCCCTCAACTCAGTTTTGTTTTTTTTTAAGGATTTATTTATTTATTTGACAGAGAGATCACAAGTAGGCAGACAAGCAGGCAGAGAGAGAGAAGGAAGCAGGCTCCCTGCCAAGCAGAGAGCCCAATGCGGGGCTCGATCCCAGGACCCTGGGATCTTGACCTGAGCCGAAGGCAGAGGCTTAACCCACTGAGCCACCCAGGCACCCCATCAACTCAGTTTTTTAAGCAAAGCAGCAAAGCTTTCAAAAGAGGTAAACATTTTCATAATGGCATAATTACTTCTAAAATTGCATTTCTAAGTTTGTCCTATCATTCAAGTTCCGTATGTGCAGATACACTCAGACCTGTACTTCATTTATAGTCATGTAGATATTTAAAGTCTGTAGAGTACGACAATACTCGTTTGTCAAATTTATAAGGCACCCAGTAAACAGAGTCTGTATTCATCAAACTCAGTGAGTGCAGGAGAGTAATAGCATGAATTCTGTCCCAAGAAAAAGAAGCTTTCTGTCATAGCATAATTCTAATTCTAAACTCTGATTAATATTTAAGTGACACCTGAAAACTTTTGTCTTAATGAGAGCAGGTAAGAGAAAAAGGGACAATAAAGGCGGTGACATGAAATTTGACCAGCTTCTATTGTTAAGGTCTTATTGTACAGCACTGAGAGAAAAAAAGACTTATAATGATTTATAGTATGATTCCAGGCACTCGCCCTACACCCCAACTCCTTTTTTTACCTATCACTTTGAGTACAGTCATTCTGATGTTTGGTTGCCATGGACTCTGGAGCCAAGGGGACCTGAGTTTTAATCTTGGCTTGATCACATACTGGCTATGAGACCCAGTGCAGGTCACTTAACATCTCTAAATCCCATTAAAAAAAAAAAATATGTAAAATGGACATGTCACTGACATCCCAAGGCTGTAGGTATGAGGATTAAATGAGATAACATGTGAAAATGTGTAGTACAAAGCGTAGCTCAGAAGTGATGCTGAGTTAGTTCCCTTTCGTCCTTGGACCCAAGGCTTTTGAACCATCTCTAGAAGTACACACTGGTTATTATCCTCTGAACTTGGAAATGTCTACATACATTTTGAATTCTTGGCCCTGAAGCCTGAAGGTATTTGTACAGTGAAGATTTGAGTTCCCTGTTTAGGATCAGTTTCCAACACTGTGATTCATCCAGTTTCTAATTGCTCTCATTACCCAACCCAGCAATCCCAGGTCCTCCAACAAGGTCACCACACCCTCCACAACATTCTGAGACGAGGTTTCGATGCCAGGCACCAGCCTCACTGGCAGATCATTTTAAACTTCTTTATGCAGAATTTGTTTCAGCATAGGATTAGTTAACTAGATCAAAATACAGCACTCTTCTTCCAAGCAAGTGTTTTATTTTTCCAAGATAATCCCCTCCTTTAATTGTGATAAGTAGATGAATCAACCTTGGAAGGTTTCCGAATACTATGGTAGGAAGCAGCCAGTTACACCTATTCCCTAACAGGGTAAAAACACCCTCCGGACTGATACCCTCTCCTTTTTCCTTAGATACCTGAAAAACCCAGGACTACCTGAAACCAAAAGATGAGATAAAACTGATTTAAGAAAAAAAAAATTAAAAAGAAACCAAAAACTGACTTAAGGGTGCCTGGGTGGCTCAGGTCATTATCCCAGGGCCCTGGGATTGAGGCCCATGTTGGGCTCTCTGCTCAGCAAGGAGCTTGCCTCCCCACCTCTCTCTCTGCCTACTTGTAATCTATTTCTCTCTGTCAAATAAATAAATAAAATCTTTTAAAAAATTGATTTAAAAAAGAAAAGAGCTGAACTAGTTTAACTTCAGTAATTCAGCCAATGAGTTGAAGTAGATAAAAGTAGGTTAGCATTTCCTTCAAGTTCCAGAGCTGCAGTATGAGAACAGATGGCTTTCTAATCAAAGATTCTAAGCTACAATTTATTAAGTGTCTACCATGTTCCCAGCAGTGTAGTTAAGTACAGGGATAGGGCCAGACACATAAATACATCTGACACTTTCCTGGTCCTCCTGTCTGGGCGGAGGTGAGGTGGGGGGAGGTTAGGAAAGGAAGAGAAGATACATATGCACAGAATCCTCAGAACAGTAGGAATAGCTAGTATTTATTAAGCACCTACTCTGGGCCAGGTATTATTCCAGGCAATTAATGCAAATAAGCTCACTTAATTAAAAAAAAAAAAAAAAAAAAAAAGCCCTAAGAACCTTCCTACTGCAGACGAGGAAACAGGGACTCAGAGAAGCAGTATTCCCAAAGAAGTGGTGGTGCCGGGACTGGAATAGGGGCTGTCCTACTGGAGGGGCTGGAACGTGAAAGGGGGTACATCAAAGGCCCCACGGAGCGACCAGGGGCGGGTTTGTGCGATACTGACTTAAGAGAAGGCGGCACTCGAGCAGAGGAAGCTTAAGGAACTCTGGGGAGGGTCTTTCGAGTTCAGGAGCGCCCCCACCCCCCACCCCGCAAGAGCTCAAAGATTGAGGGCTCCCCTAGATAGGACCGGGACCGTCCAGGGTCGCCCACCGCGCAGTACCTATTCTAGATGCTAAAGAAAGGAACGTTCGTCGCGACGCTCGACGAGGGAGAAGGTCATCTCATTTACTACAATTTTACAGATTGTGATAAACGCCCATCATAGAGGAGCAAACAGGGCTAAGAAGCGCAGGTGAAGGAGCCGCTAATTCTGGCACCGAAGCAGGCTCGGAACTGGAAAATCTGGAGAGAAGCGATCTGTGTGTGTGGGAACCCCAGGGGCTCAGCGGGCCCCATGGAGAATAGGGATCCCCCGCCCCCACCGGAGGCCAGGCCAGGCCAGGAGACCCGGCCCGCCCCTGAGCCCCGCGGCCTAAGCCCCCGCCTCATCGCCCCCGCCTCATCGCCCCCGCGGGTTCAGCTCCGGTGCGAGGCCGGGCCAGTGGCGGCTGACAGGGCCAGGAGCTCGCCCTGCTGTCCCTTACCTGGGATCGGGGGCAGTGCGGACGGGCTCGGAGCGGAGAATTCGCGGACTCTGGTCAGTCGACGCGAACAGGCTCCGGCGGGCGCGGGCGGAGGACCGAGGCCCAGAGGGAGCGGCTGACAGATCCCGGAAATGGCCACCGCGCCTGCGCAGAGCGCCGCGGGCGCTCTGCGCAGGCGCTTACCTTGGGCGCGGGACCGGGATCCCGCGCGGGTGCGGCGAGGGGAGGTTCCGGCGTTTGAGTGGCCCCTTGCAAAGGGTGTTGCACACCGGCTCGAGGGGGGTGGCGAAGCAGCGTGGATGGCTTCTTTTCCTCAGGAAGTTTTCTCAGAGGTGTAGAGCCTTGGCGCTTTCCACAAGTGCTTTTGTCAGGAAACGAATTAGAACTGAGACCTTTTCGAGCCACAGGAACCCGACGAACGACTACGTTTTTCTCCCTTCAGGGATAAGTTTCCCTCTTCAAAGCCAGTTTCCTTCTGTGGAAGGCGTCTGAGATCCTTCCCAAGGAACCTTCTCGTCCTCTCTTTGGTCGGAATCACATGTTCCCTGCTCCCAAAATGGCGCCACAGGACAGAGGAGTTGGGGGAATTCATCGCCCCCTCCCAGCCTCACAAACACGTGGAGACAGTGCTTGCTGTACAGTTGAGGCTTCTGAACCCCGCTTCCTGCTGGACTTGGCGCCCCTGAACCCACAGAAATCCCGGAGCAGCACTCCTTTCGTTTGAGGCCACTGCAGGTCACCAACAGAGTGCCTCTGGTGGCTTTCAAGCTTGACCCCAGTGCTTGCTCAGAAGGTGATGTTCACAAAAGTGAAGTCACATTCCTGATTTCAGAGCCACGCTCTGTTCCGTAGGGTTAGTTAACCCAGCTGCCCAAAGAGCACGAATGCACTGGAAGTAAACTGGTTTTATTTTGTCCCATGGCTACAAAGTCTTTGGTCCTAGGGAGGTGGAGAACAGATGGAGAGAGCAGAAAGACCATTTTAAATTAATTACCTCCCTCCCAGTGACAGTATTTTGGCCCAGGAAGGACAGCACAGATGGCAACAGGGATTCCTCATGTGTCTGCAAGTTACATGAACTAATCCAGAAGTATGTAGAGTTGGTATCTGGAGTCAAAATACCAACTATTTGATTTAGATCCCACTTCACAAAAGATAGTTCCTTCTTTGAAGGAGTTTATAATTAGGGTAGATGAGAATAACATACAGATCTATAGACCTTGATGAAGGTGTTGCTACAAGTTGGTGCCAGGACTGGCCTCCTGATACATGGTCCAGAGCATTTCCATTACCTCATGCCCTGGTTATAAGAGCCACTGGAGTTACAAGGAGGGTGAGTTATTTTTAGTGTTTGGGTTTGTTTTTTTTTTACATGCCTAATGACACTCATCTAGTATCTCAAATGAGGATTCTCTTTTAAAAAATTCGTACCAGGGAAGGTGGTACTTAGAAATGGGAAATGGGAGGAAGCGAAGGATTGTATACTGTCATGAAATGATCTTGTTTGCCTTATTGATTCAGTGGAATAGGAACGGGATTGAATTGGAATTTGGTCAAACTTCAAGTCATCAGGTATTTAATGAGTACTCACCAAATGCTAAGATTTGTGTTAAGCATTTCAAGAAATGTACACAAGAGTTGGGTAAGAACTTTCTGTCTGTTAATGAATGAAATAAACAGCCTGGGGTTTCAAAGAACACAGAGGTTACTACCAATTATGAGTGGGAGAAAGGGCTTACATAGATACATCAGGAAAGTACCCAATCATAGGTCAGAAAGATTACATGTTTGCAAAGGCCTAAAGATTCCATCTGCTCAGGAGGGCCTTGATTTAGAACCTGGAATGTGGTTTGGGGTGTAAGAAGGTTGGTTCTCTCTTGAGCCCCACCTGGACAATGAACACTTACTGCCAGTCTGCCTCCATTTAAAAAAAATTTTTTTTAAAGATTTTTTATTTATTGATTTGATAGAGAACACAATCAGGGGGAACAGCAGGGAGAGGGACAAGCCAATTCCCTGCCCAGCAGGGAGCCCGATGTGGAGCTTGATCCCAGCACCGTGGGATGGTGACCTGAGCTGAAAGCAGATGCTTAACTGACTGAGCCACCCAGGTACCCCACTTTTTAGAAAAAATTTTAAAGTAATCTCTATACCCAATGTGGGGCTTAAACTCATGACCCCTGAGATCAAGAGTCCCATGCTCTACCAATTGAGCCAACCAGATTCACATCTGCCTCCATTTTGTATCTTACATGGGTTACACACCTACTCACCATAAAGACTGTTGGAAATATTTATTGAATCAATGCCTATAAAAGCTATAAGCAAACAAAAGGACAGAAATACAAATGCATACTCTGTGTTAATGGTTAATAATGCTTATGCTTTAGATGTTGCCCTAATTGCCCACTCCTTTAAATATTGTCCTCAATGCTTCCAAGGAGGGAAAGTTTCCTATGGAAAGAAGCTTATGCAATTCAATACAGAGGACTGAAAAATGCATGCAAATTCTTGCGCTTTAGGCGGCTTACCCAGTTCATTTCCATAGCACAGGGATGGGACCACTTAGTTTGCGGTGTGCCTAGAGGCATGAGGTAGTCTCAGATGGTATATAAATACTATACTATCACAGACATCATTCTTATGAGACAAACACATGAGCAAACTTACGAATACCAGGGATTGTTTTCCTAATTTGGTAAGTAAAATCTGTAGTTCACTGGCCTGTAAATCTGGAGGCTGCAGCCACGTACACATTTTGCTTCTAACGCTTTTTGCATGTTACGCAAATTCAAGTTGTTTATTTTTTTTAATGTTTTATTTATTTATTTATTTGACAGACAGAGGTCACAAGTAGGCAGAGAGGCAGGCAGAGAGAAAGGAGGAAGCAGGCTCCCTGCTGAGCAGAGAGCCCAATGCGGGGCTCGATCCCAGGACCCTGAGATCATGACCTGAGCCAAAATGAAGAGTCAGATGCTTAATTGACTGAGCCACCCCAGAGCTCCCCCCACTTTTTTCTAAAGTAAGCTGTACACCCAACATGGGGCTTGAACTCACAACCCTGAGATCAAGAGTCCCATGGGATACCAACTAAGCCAGCCATGTGCCCTGGAATATTCCTTTCTAATAGTGCTTTTGCTCTTAATACTTACTTCTCTGATATTAATATAGCTATACCAGCTTTATTTGGGCTAGGGTTTGCCTAGTATATCTTTTTCTTCTTTTTACTTTCTACTTTTCTATTATTTTATGCTTTTAGATGTGTTGCTCATAAACAGCATGCAGTTGCTTTTTTTTTTTTTTAAGATTTTATTTATTCATTTGGCAGAGAAAGAGAGAGTACAAGCAGGAGGAGCAGGAGGTAGCGTGAGAGGGAGAAGCAGGAGCCCTGCTGAACAGGGAACCCCATGCAGGACTGGATCCCAGGACCCTGGGATCATGACCTGAGCTGAAGACTGCCACTTAACCAAATGAGCCACCCAGGCATCCCTGCACAGTTGGTTTTTGATTACAGTATATTTATCTTTTAACTGAAATATCCATCCATTTACACTTAAAGCAATTACTGATATATTTGAGTTTAACTCGATCATCTTATTATATGCTTTTTTTTTGTCCTGATTATTTTGTTTTTTTCCTCTCTCTTGACTTCTTTTGGATTGATTATTTTTTATTATTCCATTTTCAAGAACTAATTTAGAGGTGTGCTGGAGCGTGCTCACACTGGCTTGGGAGAACAGCTTGTGCTGTCTTTTCCCAAATTCATGCTCAGTAACCTCTTGTTGGTAGCTTGAAATCGGCCACCATGGGAGCATGCAGATCAGGGCTTTTGTCCTACAGAACACACCAGTGGTTAGTACTTTCTCTTCCTGGGTAATGCTAAGGTCTTAGATTACCTTAACTCCCTTATTATTCTTCTCCATAGTTATATGCTATTCTTGTCACACATTTTAATTCTATAATAAATATTGTATATTTGCCATTTCCTGGAGTTCCTGTGGGATTGTTTCCATTACCAACTCGTTTTGACTGGTTTTCGTTTTGTATTCTTGTCCTCTTCTATGGTTGGTTATCAATGTTGTGTCTAACATTTTAATTTTTAAATTATGTAGGAATAATTTCAGACCTAAAATGATTTTATCTTTGCCTAGATAAGATTTTCATTCTCGTTTTGCCAAGTGCCTGAGGATGTCGGCAATCTGGGATCACCTTAAACTAATTTTAGGATTTGGGATTTTTCTGAGCCATTCAGATGACTCAAGGCTGGGAAGAATGTTCTTGAGAAGAATATTCATCTTCTAATTCACCCTTATTCCTAGTGTCCCATCCCAAAGCACAGATGTGATGGCTAATTTTGTTTGTCAACATAACTGAGCCCAGATATTTGGTCAAATATTATTCTGGGTGTTTCTGTGAGGGTGATTTTGGATGAGATTGACATTTTAGATTTGTAGGCTGAGTAAAGGAGATTGCCCTCCATAATGTGGATGAACATCATCCAATAGTAGCATCTGTTTACCACTCAATAAAACAAAAGTCTGACCACTCCCAAGTAAGAAATAATTCCTTCCTCTTGATAGCCTTTGAACCGCAACATTAGCTCTTACTGGTTGTCAGGCAGTTCTGGCCTTCAACCTTGAACAGGAATATCAACTGTGCAGATTTTTTGCTTGCTAGCCTCCATAATCATATAAGGCAATTCCTTTTTTTTTTTTTTTAAGATTTTACTTATTTATTTGACACAGAGAGAGAGAGAGATCACAGGTAGGCAGAGAGGCAGGCAGAGAGAGGGGGGAAGCGGGCTCCCCACTGAGTAGAGAGCCCGATGCGGGACTCCATTCCAGAACCCTGGGATCATGACCTGAGCCGAAGGCAGAGGCTTAACTCACTGAGCCACCCAGGTGCCCCAAGACGATTCCTTTTATTAAGTGTTTTTATATCTGTGTATCTACTGATGTAACTATAGATCTGTCTGTATCTGTCTATTTGCTATTGTTTTTGTTTTCCTGGGGATCCCTGACTACTACAATAGATGTTTACCAGGACCCTTGTTTTTGGAGGATCCTGAACTCCATCTTTTGTCTCCATAGTATGATAGACTTTTAAAAAGTACTGTTCAGGTTCTTAGCCACTTCGTCTGGAATCAACCAATAGTCTGTGGGGTAAAGCAATCCTAAAATGCAAGTCTCACTCTCTGATGTTCTCTTTTCTCTTGGATATTGACCTGCTATTTACTATCTGATTAGCTCTCTCTTCTCTCTCTTATCTTTGTATATTTTTTCCACCTTTCTAGTTATGGCTAGTGGGAGAGTTGTCTGTCACCCCAGTCCTCCATTACCAGAATCATTTGGCAAGTAATTATTTTTAAAAATTGCTCTATTTGTCTATTTTATTTTGCTAAATTCTACTGCATTAATTATATATCTTTAACACATTAGCACACTGTTTATTTGGTTTGCAGTACATTTGTTACAGGTTAAAGGGAATATTTAATTCTCATCTAGTATAGTGTATATCATTGCATACTGCTGGCAAATGTAATCACTATGGAGTTTGTTAAGTGTTAAATAATTAGGTAGTGGTACATGTAAGCATATAAAATATTTATATTACGTGGAAATGTTTGGAGAATTGTTGTATAGGTGTTTAAGAGGGTTTTAGTGATGTTTAGAGAAACTGGTTAGAATTTTTGGGCAGGTACTGCATGCATTTCTTATTTCTAGTTTCTCAATTATCTAATGTAAACTCCTTTGATCTTAGACTCATTTTCATAAATGGATTAGTAGTATATAGTGAACTTTTGCTTTTATATGTTTATATCTCAGATATATTTGTGGGCTTCTTCTTTTGTGACAGTCCCATATGAAACAGTTGACAAAAAGTTGAATAATTCTACACAATAATTCTACCTGGAGGGAACCTAATCAACACAAAGAATGTCTCTCTAGGAACAAATTTAAAGTGATAGAAAATTGCAAGTCTGATGAATATTTTTATTAGAGCACTGAATGAAATGGCTGGTTTGCTTATAAGCATGACCGTTCTTGTTTGGTTCCTGCCTTTGGGTCTGAACTTCAAATGGTGATGAACTCAAGTCTTGCCTCCTTCTGCACGCGCTCCCTAAGTGATCTCTTACAGGGTCTCAGCTTCAACCACCATGCATAGATTGACCCTCAGATGTCTCTCTTTGTTCCTGACCTCTGATAGTTCTCACTGCCCACTGTGTTCCTTCATCTGGTATCTATCAGCTCCCATATCTATCTATCTATCTATCTTTCTTTCTTTCTTTCTTTCTTTCTTTCTTTCTTTCTTTCTTTCTTTCTTTCTTTTTAAAGATTTATTCATTTATTAGAGAGAGAGAGAGAAAGAGGAGACCACAAGCAGTGGGAGGGGCAGAGAGAAGAGAGACCACAAGCAAGAGGGACAGAGAGAGAGAGAGAGAGAGAATCTCTAGCAAACTCTCTGCTGGGCATGGATCCTCACATGGGGCTCGATCTCATGACCCTGAGATCATGACCTGAGCCAAACCAAGAGTTGGATACTTAACTCACTGAACCACCCAGGTGCCCCTATTTGTTGAACTATTTGTAAGTCACCAGCATCATGACTCTTCAGCCCGAAATACTTCAGTATGTATCCTGAAGAATGAAGGCCTTCACTGGGAGGCCTGGGTGGCTCAGTCAATTAAGCATCTGCCTTCACCTCAGGTCATGATCTCAGGCTCCTGAGATTGAGTCGGGCTCCCTACCCAGCAGGGAGCCTGCCTCTCCCTCTCCTGCTCCCCTTGCTTGTGTGTGCTCTCTCTCTGTCAAATAAATAAATAAAACCTTTAAAGAACAAAAACCAAAAAAATAAAGACCTTCATTTACATGATCATAACACAACAATCACATTCAGGACATTTAATGTTAATTCAGTATTACTATTTACTACCAAAATAATTAGCATAAGTTAATGATGAAACTTGATTATATAATACATAATTATAAGTTTGTTGTAGGTTCATATTCAAATTTCACCAATAACGTTCTTTCTATCAATTTCTTTTTTTCTTTAAAGATCTAAAATTTTTTTAAAGTAATCTCTATACACCCATGACTACAGAGTAGTCATACACTCTACTCACTGAGCCAGCCAGGCACCCCTCAATTTCTTTATCTTGATCCCAGAGCCAATTCAAGATCATTTGCTGAATTTAATTGTCATGTTTCTGTAGTCTAATATATGAAATAGATCCTTAGCCATTTTTTTCTTTTTCTTTTTTCTTTCTTTGCCTTTTACAACATTGACAAGCTTAAAGAGTCCACACCAATTATTTCATGGAATGTTCTTTAGTTGGGGTGGACACCATCTTACTCAAATATCAAACTTAACATCACAAACAGTGGCATAAATTGTCATCATGTGTCTTCTGGTGTGATGCAGTGGGTGGGACATAACTTTGCTTATGTTGTTTTCCCTACCCAAAATGCATAATCTGAATTGAATTTTACAAACCCCTCTTGCCCTCCACACTACTCCATAACAAGACATCAAGGTCTCCCATGCTCCATCGCCTTCGTCTCTCACCATGTCCTCTGTGGGACAGACACTCTCACAATCCACACATCATCACCTTTACCCTCTTGGCTCCACTACTTTTGTTCAGATGGCTCTTAGGGAAACCAGGCCCTTCCCTAACCCTGGGAATGAGCCACAGATATTCCTTGCCTTATGTGGCAACCCCATTGCCACTTGCCGCTAATTGGTTTAGGGATGGGTGTGTGACCCATTTTTGCCTACTGGGACTCAAGAAGTTTCCTAGGGAGCTTTTGGGAATAAATATGCTCCCTGATGAAAAGGATGGTAAGGAAGTCTTTTTTTTTTTTTTTTCCTTTCTTAAACGTGGTTGTGGGAAGTTAGGATGGTTAGAGCTGTGGCAACTGTCTTGATAGACCTAAGAGAACAGCAGCGTGGAAAGGTGGAGATCTGGGTTGCTCACACTCTACTGATTCCAGAACTGTCTGTAACTGCAGGGGTTGGCGTGTAAGATCAGTGAGTGTCTCTGTTGCTTGTGCCACTGCTGCTCACATGATGTTCCCTGCCACCTAGCACACTCTAGCTGGTCCTTTCCACTCCTGATTTCCATTCCCACCTGTTCTCCCTCCCCTTTGAGGGAGAGCAGCTCCTTTCATACTTAGGCTTCAACAAAGACATGATTTCTTCTAGAATGCTTTCCTTTATCTTCCACACTAGGCTGAGTGCTTCTCCTGTACCTAGTCCCACAATAGCCTTCCTGATTGTTAAACCTAATGCTCATAATACTCTTTTCCCCTTGGTCTAAATGCCTGGCCACTATTTTGCTGTCTGTATTTAAAAGTTGGATTTTAAAAAAAATGTGTGTAGAGGAAAGTTTTATGGAATCAGTGCTCCAAAGCTGAAGGGTATGTTTTTTTGTTAGTCTAAAACAGGGTTCAGGAAGTAGAGGGAAGAATAGTCCCTTATAATAGCCAACAGGTTTCCTTCCAGTCTTGTGACTTTACTGTAACTTAGGGTTTGCCTTTTCACAACAGATCTCCATTCCCAATTCCTGATAAGCTTATAGATGGATGGGTCAAGGGGTCTTTGTGATGATTTTGTGATTTCTGGAAGCTCCAAAGGTGTGTTCCTTGGGAAGATCCCAACTTGCTGGCTTCTGTATAGGGCCCCAGGATTGGTTCACATGTGGGAGGAGGAGGAAGATAATTGGTATTTTTAAATATCCCTGGGATTTGTTTTAATCAGATGTAGTATGGCTTGCAGATATGGAAATGGTTGTCATGAGGGAAGTTTTTACACTCACAGACCCATCCCTAGAAACAGGAGGCATGGCATGTCCTGTCACTCAATGCCATGTGAGGAAGTGCCAGTGTAGACCGGAAGGCAGAAGGAGCAAGGGAAAACGTGCACACAAGTCTTCATTGTGGTTTCTGTGGGAAGGAGTGGGTGAGGCAAGGTGAGCGGGCTTAGGATTGACTAGTTTGAATAATTTCAGTAAACTCTGGAGCATAGAAGCTGTCCCCAGTTGTCTCGTATCTGGCCCTGGGATGATTAGGGCAGAGGAATAATGCCTCCTAGAATATAAGAGCAAAATAGAGGAGGTGATTTGGAGTAAGGGCTCTGGATTGGTTAGTCTGTGTGAAGCCATTTGCTATCTGTAAGAATTGGCTAGCCCTGGGAGAGAGTGTCTCTTCAGTCAGGGAGGCCCCAGATGGCAGAGTATCAAGAATACAGAAAAAAAGGGGCACCTGGGTGGCTCAGTGGGTTAAGCCTCTTCCTTCTGCTCAGGTCATGATCTCAGGGTCCTCATGATCTCAGGGTCCTGGGATCTAGCAGGGAGCCTGCTTCCCTCCCTCTCTCTCTGCCTGACTCTCTGCCTACTTGTGATCTCTGTCAAATAAAGAAATAAAATCTTTAAAGAAATACAGAAAAAAAGAAAAAAACAATATAATCAGTGATACAAAATTTAGCAGCCTTGAGAGCTAGCCCAAAACGTTTAGCAAAACCATTTAAATAGTCTTTGCTCCATTTATTCTGCAGAACCTGATTTTGGTCTTCATGGATACTAATTAATCTATTATTTTGTGTGGGCATAGAGTATATCCTTTTATACCTTCAAGCCATTCTGAAATTACACGTCCTTAGGCCAAAACAGCATATGTGGCTGAAAGAAATCCATTTTCTTATAAATATGGGATCAGAAACCTTTTCTTGTTCCACCCAATGAAGAAGAATTTCTAGCTCTTCCGTTAACTGGTGTTGGGCAAGTCCCTAAGCCCATCTACACCTGCTCACCCCACAACTCCTCCAGCAAAGTGAGGAACTGCTCTGAAATTCTCCACATGTGGGGAGACCACAGGTAGGCTATCCACCAGGCAATGATGGTGACGTCTTAAAACTTTATGGAATTCCCCTTGCATTCTCCAGTAAGAGGCTTGCTGCTCTCAGCTGCCAGGTTGCCAGGCCAGGCCAAGTCTCCTTTGGGAGATCAAGTGTTAAGTCCTACAGAATGCTAGAAGAAACTTGGCAAGTGTCTAAGTGTTGTGCATAATAGGCTCTGTGCCAGGTTATCTTGTTTAAACTTCACGTTCCTAAGAGGCAGATACTGTTATTATTCCTCATTTAACAGTTGAGAAAACAGGAGGTGAGATAGGTTAAGTTGCCCACAGTCCCACTGCTGAGAAAGTGGAACCCATATTTGGCTGACTTCAAAGTGTAAGAATTAGACTTATTTTATGTAATTACAGAGGTGAAGAGTAGCTCAAAATGAGGGCAAAATACAGGGAGACATATTCTGGTTCCATTTTATTTTGAACCACAACTGTCAGCCAAAACTGCAATGGGCTGCCTTTTTTTCACTGGAAGGATTCAGGTCCAAGCTGGATTACCATTTTTTCAGGGATGTAATGGAAGGGAATCTCCCAATTGGCTGAGAGTTGGACTAGACACTCTCTGACTATCCCTTTGCACTCTAAAATTCCAGTATGTGTAATTAATCCTATGTGTGATTTGGTGTCTCCCAGGAAATTCACACAAAGCAGTTAGAGACCCCACCACCAGAGGGCAGTGTCTTCACAGTTGATCTATTTGTACAGAAGGAACCAAGCGGTTCCCTCTGGAGCTGTTTAGGGAGGGCAGGGTGTAGAACCATCACAGGGGTGAAATGGGCCAGTGTGGAGAGAGGGGGGGGGAGTCACCAACGGAATGTTAATATCCCTTCCTTTATCAACTGAACAATGATTTCTGTCTGCCAGGGCGTTGGAGAGAGTCAGAGTACTTAAAGTCCAAGGGAAGACACTGTTTCTAGGGAGTTGGTGAGAGGTGCCATCTGAGGGCTGTGCAGTGGCAGGGAGCCCTCAAGGTCCTCTCTCCTCCAGTCCTGCACTCCAAAGACTAGGGAAGTGAGGGGAGAAACAGCGTGCGGCTGTTAAAGGTGACAAGGAAACCCTCTCACATCTGGGAAGTTTCAAGGACCCAGAAATATTCAGCCTTGGAGAAGAGAAATCTTGGAGAGATGTGAGAACTGTCTCCCATTGAGGTCCTTCTGCAGGGTCCTAGGTATCAAAAGCAGGGTTAAAAAGTAGATGCCGCTAGGGGGCATGTCTCAGCTTGATTTAAGGAAAAGTTAAATTTTGATTTAAGGAAAACCCGCCTGTGTCTGAACATTTTGGGAGATGCTGAGGTAGAGCATGTGGGGGCCTTGTGGATCTTTGGCCTGGATGGATCCTTTAACATCCATTCAGGGAGTCTGTAGTTTTCTCAGCTTTATGAAACTTGGTTAGTCTTCATATCTCTGGTCCACCTTTTCAAAATTTGCAGTGAACCTCACCAAGACGGCATAGTTCTCATGGTTTCCAAAAGAAGTAAGACTGTGAACTAGGTTATAGGGATAAAACAGAATTCGGGCATATTGTAAAAATTGCTTTTGGATTTGGGAGGCCTTAGAAAAATAATATTTCTCCACTTACAAACAATCTCCAGTCCATTTTCCATGTTTCTTTTATTTAAGCTGCATTGGGACAGGGCATTAACATTGTCCACATGAGGAATTACTTCTAGAAAACAGCCAGGGCACATAGACATTACATATTCTGTCTTTGACATGAACATGTAGGATCTCAACTAAAACAGACCCACTGTTATTGTTATCCAAGTGCTTACACAGCTTGAGGCCGTCTCAGAGAAGCCACTTTAATTTTAGTTCCTCTAATGGCTGGGTATTTACACCCTCAAACCCTTTTTCTCCACAGCTATCTTTATTCTGTAGCACCTGTCTCTTTCTGGCTTGCACTTTCTTTTTCATAGTAAACATTCTCAGAATATCCAGTTTTTCTATTTTCATGTTTTTCCACTTAATGGTCTGCTGTTGAGATCTGTGTCACCCTGGAAGTAAAAAAGAGAGAGGGTGAGAAAAATCTTGTAGACCAGGGCTGGGAGTTCTGACATCTTCGCTTCCTTCTTGCTAGAGAAACAATGTCCTCTGGATGCCTGGGCTGCAGCTACACAGGCTTCCTTCCTCACCATTATTGGGTCATAGCTGGTCCATTCTGTATGAGTTTGTGAAGGTTTAGAGACACCTTTGGGCCTGGACTCCATACAGGTCATCGAGAGGGCTAGAGTATGGTCCCTTTGGATACAGTACTCACCACCAGTCTGCCTGCGGTGTCTCATGAGGGGCCCACAGGCTTGTTTTCATTGTGATATGTCTTTCCAAGAAAGAAAAGCTACTTCTCATCACATCACACACATGGATTTAAAAACTTACCAAGATTTCCGTAGGGAAATTATGGAATACTTGTACCCAGTGAGCCCTTCACAGACTCATGCATGCTTGTCTTGCTAGCTTTGTCTCCCACCACATCCAGCACTGTCCCCTCCTCCTGAGCTCCTCTTTCCTAGTCATGCTGTTCCCTTGTATGGATCTGACCTCTGCACTTTGGCATATGTTGGGTCTTATATCTGGAATTCCTTTCCTTCCTTCTCTATCTGGTGAGGGATTAATTTTACTTACTCTTTTTAATTTCCATTAAAAATGTGTTCATTCATTTTACTTAATATCAGAAACAAAAGCTTTTATAAAATACTTTGGTCATGTATTTGGATTTCATGGCTGTTATCAATTGCTGTAAAAATGTCTATAAACTTCCTCTCCATTTCTGTACTTTTGTTATCTTGGGCAGGTAACAGATGGACCATTCATTGAGTAGCACTGCCTTAGACTTTTTCTTTTTTAAGATTTTTTACTTATTTATTTGACAGAGAGAGACTTAGAGAGAGAAGGAACAGAAGCAGGGAGAATGGGAGAGGAACAGGTCTCCTGCCGAGCAGGGAGCCCAATGTGGGCCTTGATCCCAGGACCCTGAGCTTGGTCAGTATTTGTGGGACTGAATATAAAGCCACTTTGGAAAATTAAACTCTTTTGGAGTCTTGGCTGAGTGTTGACTCATCATGTACTAATTTGCTTAAGACATCTCACGGCTACTGATGACATGTCTAGCCTTGTGACCAACAAGGGGAAATGGGATAAAAGACCCTCGTCACACCTGGGTTCTGTTGGCAGGACGGTGCCCTTGTGGTGTGGAGACAGAGCTGTTGGATCAGAGCCCCCCAGGATCAAGACCAGTCACCAAGCCAGGGCAGAGGATCTGCTTCAGAAGATAGCTAATCCTGGAGGCTGAGACTTAGCAGGTGGAAGGACTGAAGTACCTCCTGAGTCTGGGGGGCACAGGAAGCCTCCTGGATAGCCCCCGCAAAGGTGAGAGTTCAACAGATGGGACCACTTGCAGGGTTTTGTCCTAAGAGGGGATGGTTATACATTAATTGTATATTCATCCAAAGGCAAGCCTCTGGTTTCCTTAACTTCTTGACCTAACCATTATTTAAGAGTTAGAGAATTAAGAAAAAGAGAAAGAGTATCTCCTATCTTTTGTTTCCTCCTTAAGCAAATGGTAAGAAAAGGCTCGGCTTGAATTCTAAGGTCAGTGGGGTTATCACTTTGGACTAAAACCCAAACTGACCCAGTACTGAAAGAGAGCTGTGAGTGGGGAACCTTATCCTCACTGGGGGGCTGATCTGTCCGGATGTTTGAGCGCAAGGCCAGAAGAGAATTCCCATAATCCATGGAGGTTGGACCATTGGTACTGAGATTTCAGCTCCTTCCCCTCCCAACCTAAACCAAATCCTTGATCTTGAGTTGTTTTGTTTAATCATAAACAGAGGACAGCCTTATTCATCTCCATAGTAATCAAAATAAAAGACAGTTTGCCTTTCCATAGCACAAGGCTTGTGTGACCATGAGCAAGTCACTAAACTTCTCTGAGCTTATTTTCCTCACCTGACAAATGGAGATATTTATGTATCTCTTTACCATAGGATAAATAAGATAGTGAGAAACATTACTGTGTGCCTAGCTAGTTCTGGTAAAAGTAGGAGAAACTTCTGTTCCCTAGCTCTGTGTTTCTGTAAAGGGAGATTTCTGCTGCAGCATTGGTTCTAACACACCTGATCACACATCTGGTCACCATAGGGCTGGTTAAACCACAGATGCTGGGCCCATCTCCCAATAATGTCTGGTTCAGTAAGTCTGGTGTGAAGTGTAAGAATTTGCATTTCTAATAATTTTCCAGGTAATGCTGATATTGCTGCTGGTCAAAAAGACCATGTTTTTATGGAACTACTGCTCTGGAATAATGTTCTTTGCCACTTTCCTCATCTCTCCCTTGCTCCACTCATGGGAAGGGGAGTGATTTATCCTGTGTTTGGAAGCAGGAACCAGGAAGGAAGGGATGGCCCCCGCCCCATCTGATCTCTCCTTTTGGATCTGCCTATAGGTTTGATGAGTTCTGGTCATCCCTCCCCTCGGAGTAGGGGCTGCTCCTTATGGAGCAGGGCTGTGGTGGTTCAGTTCTGCAGGTGCCTTAAATTCTGGGGTGAAATACAAAGATGACCAGGTTCGATACCCATTAAATTTTTAATCTAGAATTATAATAAGACTAGCATTTTGACTTTTATATGTTTGTTTCCTATTTTTTTTCTCAGTTGATTCTGAATGAAAGACAGTAAGTAAGGACTGTTTTACATTGTCCCCTATGGGACAGTGCTCAGAAATGGTAGCAGCAACTAATTATTATTATTATTATTATTACCATTATTATTATTAATGTAAGAAGTCTAAATTCAACCTGTATTGATGAAATCCTTAGGAATAATGCTATTGTGGGGATGTGAAAGATGGGAAGTACACATTGGTTGTAAGCTTGCAAATGTCCTTACGGTTGTCCAGTGAAAGCAAGCATTAACACCTGTCTGCCAGGCCTGATGTCAAGTGGCATCAGAGATGGAAACTGCCTTCAAAGAGCTTCCATCCAGATAGGGGAGCATCATGACCTCTAGCCCCTGTGTTACAGGTGGACAGCACCATGCCCGAGGGCTTCGAGAATGCAGAGGGAGTGTTGCTGCTGAAGGGATGGGAAAGTTTTGGAATTCCCACTGCATGAGATCAGGGCAGACAGGAAGCATGGAAGTCAGAAGGAGCAAATTAGGATCAGGGAAGGGAAATTTGGAGCATGGGCATTGAGAGTGGAGTCCATACCTACTGGCTGTGGGCTGGAAGGTGGAGACCCTCATTCCTCAGAAAGGGTTTTGGAGGAGCCTGTCTTGGACACCTGGATGATCTCCACAGACGTGATGCCTTTGCCTGCCACACGGTGTCTGGTGCGCAGCTTGTTCAGGGCGGTCTCTGCCATGCCGGCCCGCTCCTCGGCGTCATCCAGCTCGTGCACCGTCTTCCGGTAGCGAGCCAAGGTCTGGTTGGCCTGCTCCTCCTGTGACAAAGGCACAGTGGAAAACCGTGTAAACCTGGCTGCTTCTGCTTAAATGTGCATTGTTATCAGTTCCACACAGACGCATGAGAGTCCAGCCTTCCAGTACTTTGAGCTGATTCTTTTTTGTCCTTGATATCCTTATTTCTAAATAAAATGTACTCTGTTGCTGCTTCTGTCATTTGTGGCTTTAGGTATCAGCGAGTGGTGCCCCACTAATGAAAGATGCGGATTTAGCGCATTCCCTAGCCCCCAGCACTCACCTCCCATCCCGTTGTCTCCCCAAGACAGTCATAGTGCCGCTTTGGTTAGAACCATATTAACTGTCAGCCTGGTCTTTATCGAGCCTTTTGGGAAAGGCATCGGTTGTGTGGGTGGCTGATGGATTCAGTGCGGTAGCCCCAGAATTGGCAGTGAGCAAAGGCAGGGTCAAATATCTATGTCGGGGTGGGGATGGAGGGGTGGTTGGTGCCAGTAGATGGACCTGTGGTTTGGGGTGGAAACTCGAAGCCATCCTTTGCTAACCATTTAACTTAGATTTTAACATTTACTAACATAATGTAAATATCCCACTCTGGGCTGTTTCCTCACCTGTGAAATAGATTAAGAGTATCAGTCTTCCCACCTTGTATTGGGAGGATCAAATTAGGAAAGGGTCTTGAATGCAACAGTAGGAGCAGGAAAGAGAAGTTATCCTGGCAGAGACCCCAAGGGGCAGTAGAAGCAGGACAAAGGCAGCCAAGACCTTACCAGTTATAGAGCACAGCTTGCAGTGGGTACCTCAGTTAGCCCTGGAGTTCTTAGGGGATCTTTTCATTTTCTACATGTTCTTATCTCCAGTGTGTGGTGTCAGTCTGCTTCCAACAGGATAGCAAGAATGAAGTGCCATGGACATAAAGCTCTCGGGTCATCTTTTGGCCAGTACCAGATTCCTTCCCTGTGGTTAATTCTAACCAAGTCTTGAGACCTGGGCTGGGAAGGGACGGCGTATGAGGGATGTGCAGTGGGCACCTACCGCTTCTTCGATCTGCCGCTTGTAGACCTTCAGTTTGTTCTGCAGCTTCTCCACCAGCTCCTGCATGCGCTGGTTGGTCTTGTGGTCCTCCTCGGTCTGGAAGATGAGCTCTTTGAGGCGGCGCTCATTCTTCCGCAGTGTCTTGACCGTCTCCACGTGCTGTTTCTGCTCACCATCCAGCTCTGTCTCTAGCTCCTTGATCTGGGGGAGAAGAGAGGAACATGGCTGAGGGAATGCAGGTTTTTGAACTTGGGAGCTCAGTTGCCTTGGGTAGGGGTGTCAAGGCTGCCACGTCCACTTCCTCCTCGGAGAAGAGCAGGCAAGCCCTGGCTAGGAGGGTTAGGTGGCTTCTGCTTTTCACACACTTGCTGTGGTTGTCAGATGGGTCCCTTTCCCTGAGCCTCAAGTTTCCTCCTCTGGAAAGTCAGGGAGGCCGAGGCTGGACAAGGTGACTGACCTCCTGGCCCCTCTAGCTCTGACACCCCACGGGTGAAGACTAAGGCTTGTTTTATAAAAGTAATAAAGGGGGAACAATGTTGGAAATAGACTGGACAGGTGAAGCACATTCTGGGGAAAAGGCTTCAGGGGAAGGAGGAGGAAAGGAGACCTTTGTATAAATAAATTACAGCTCTTGTCTCAACTTCTTTTTCCTTCCCAGCATCTGAGTAACCAAATTCCTCATCAAGCTCTGGGCATGGTGGTCTTGGGAAAAGGCCCCTGCCCAGCCACAGCTCCCCCTTCTCTCTTCTGGCTCAGCTCAGGGGTGCCCTTACCCTGGCTTCCAGTTTCATGATCGTGCGCTTCCCTCCTTTCAGGGCCAGCTGCTCAGCCTCCTCCATCTTGGCCTGCAAGTCTTTGATGGTGATCTCGTAGTTCTTCTTGATTTTCTCCAGGTGCATGCAGTGGTCCTGCTCTTGCCGGAGTTCTTCTGCCATGCGGGCAGCCTGTGGGACAGAAGAGTGGGGAGCTGGAACTGGGTTCCTGTGCAGTCTCAGTGCCTCTGAGAAATGAGGGACCTTGTCTGCTGGTCTCCAGAAGTCCGAGTGGTGGACAAGGAGACCCTTGTTGATGTGCTGCTGGGTTTTGGTAGAGGGGGTACCCCATGCTCCTGGGTCCCTCTGAGTGAAAGAGGAGGAGGCAGGCTCATGCACTCGCAACCAGGCCTCCCAGTCCATAGACTCCACCAGCCTGGGGCCCTCCAGCCCCTCTTTGCTGTCTCTTCCATGAGGCACAGAGCACAGAGGGTGGGAAGAGCACAGATCTGAGGAGGAAGATGAAGGTCCGCATCTGGCCCCTGTGTGGCCTTCAGCAAGTCATTTTACCCTCTCATCCTTGCATTCATTCATTCCACAAGTATTCATAGAAAATCTGCATACTGGGTATGGGTGTGTGCTTTCCGGACATAACACCATATAAGACCAGCAATATCCTGCGCTCCTGGCATTTCGAGCAAGTGCAGGGAACCAGGCAATGAGATCTGTATTCCTGCATCTTTAAAGTGGGGTACATGGTTTCTGCCTCTCAAAGTTGTGTGAGTCCCCAGAGGGACACTGAGGCAAAACCACTGGCAGCACGTCCTGCTGAATCTGCCCCTGAGCCCCCGGACACAAGACCCATCTTCCTTTCACTAACACTCTCCTCAAGGCTGGTCCAACGCTCCTCCTTGCCAGAAGGCCTGCCCAGAAAACCCCACTTTCAATAGCTCCTTTGACCCAAGCCCTAGGCCTCACCTGCTGATCTCTCACATGGTCATGTATAACTTGTAATTATTCCTTACTTTCATGTGTTTGGGCTTTCAGAAAAGCCTCCAGACTCCTCAGAGCAAGGACCACAGTCCTACTGGCAGGGCCCTATGCTTAGTGACCCTTGGGGGGGGTGGCCTTCCCTGCCGAGGGTGGCCTGGGGTGCCCAGGCCTTTTCTACCAGCACCAGGCAGTGTGCACACTTACGTCAGTCATGGCTTTCTTGGCCCTCTCGTCAGCCGAGCGGAACTCACTGATGAGCTCCTCGTGCTCATTGGAGATGCGCTGGACATCTGATTCCAGTTTGCGCTTCACCACCAGGAGGCTTTGGTTCTGGAGGGGAAAATGAAGACATCGTTGTGAGCCAGAAGTCTGCACAGCACTTCCCGTGTCCAGAAAAGAAAAACAGCCCTCTCCCAGACACATTTGCCAGACCCCCCCATCCCCCAACAGGATATGGCCCTGGGCTTTCTGCTTGGGGTAGGGTCTCTCCCTGCATTTTTCTCTGGGTTTTAGAGCAGAACTTATGTCACAAGGAGACCAAGAATAATGTCATTTCGGCCTGGGGTAGGTGGCAGCTCTAGAACAATCTTAAACTCAGAGCTGCGAAAACCCAGGTTCAAGCCCCAGCACTTCCACCTACATGGATAAATTCTTTACCTCTAGGCTTTGGTCTTATCTCTAAAATAGGGTTATAATTCCTATATGTCCCATGCACATTTTTTTCTTTTGGTGAATTCACATGAGATGCTTAGTAAGAATTAAGCTGTGCTGCTAAAGGTTTGCACTACCAGCCATACTGGTGTTACCACCAGCAGGAGATAGGGGTCCCCACTGTTGACCATGGGTCATGGTTTTTCATCTGAAAAGTGAATGTCAGACTTTGGAATATTCTAGATCCCTTCCAGTTCTGAAGTTCTGTCCTCAGCTACACTAGAGATAATGGTGATCCTTGAAATTGGCTAAGTCATCAGAATCTCCTGAGGAGTTTGAGTTTAAAAGTTTAGATTTCTGGGGCGCCTGGGTGGCTCAGTGGGTTAATGCCTCTGCCTTCGGCTCAGGTCATGATCTCAGGGTCCTGAGATCGAGCCCCGCGTCGGGCTCTCTGCTCGGCGGGGAGCCTGCTTCCTCCTCTCTCTCTGCCTGCTTGTAATCTCTGTCTGTCAAATAAAAAAATAAAATCTTTAAAAAAAAAAAAGTTTAGATTTCTGAGACCCACTGAATCAGAATCTCCAGGGGAGAGTCTAGGAGTCTTGGAAAGGTCTGGGCAACAGTGTGCTTGCACACACTGGAAATGGTTAAGACGTACATTTTACGTTAGGGGCTTCTTGCCATAACAAGTAAGGTCTCCGCAGGTGAGTTCTGAGGATTTCCCAAGTGGGGACACTATCTGCCTCTAAGTTCTGAAGGGAGCCCACAGGATTTGGGCACCATCCTGGCTTGTCCCAGTGCCCCAAGTGTGGGTCTGCCTAGCACCCCCCAGGAAACCAGCATCCTACCTGGATGTTGACCTCGTTGTGCCGCTCTGTGATCTCTACCACCTCCTGTTCCAGGAGCTTGCGGGAGCGCTCGCTGCCCTCCAGGCCAGAGCGCACTTCCTCCAGCTCGGTCTGCAGCAGGCTCAGGCGCCGCTCCTGTAGGTTGTACTGCTCCCGCAGCTCCTCGTGCTGTCGAGCATCCTCGTCCATCTGCATCTGCAGGTCCTGGGGGGCAAGAGGACCTGGCCTGAGCCCACCTGTTGGGCCCTGGCACGGTCTGGGGCTGGCCAGGCCTTAGGACGCCCGGGCCGGATCTTTACGGACCAGGCTCAGCAGGGAGCCAGAGTGGTGGGGTGCAGGGCTGGGGAGGTGAAGGCCACAGAGGAAGAGAGTGCAAGGTGTAGACCTGCCCTTGGGGAGTTTACCATCTGGTTGAGGCCTAGCTGGCCAGGGCCCAGGCATCCAGAGGATTTGTCCAGTGGGCGGTTAGCACGAGGCCAAGGCTTTTCTGATTATAGAGCCACCTGGTGTTTCCAGCAAGGCCTTCTCACAGAGACTTTCTCCCATGGCCTTGACCATTACAGCCCTGCTGGCTAATCCACATCTCCCTTCTCCTGGTCCAACTATTTCTCTAGAGTGACTATCATCTTTTTTAATACTAGTTTTATTTATTTGTTATTTATTGCGTATCTGCAGGGATGTCTGTTTGTTGTGTCCATTCTTGTATTTCCTAGACCCAATACAGTGCCTAGATCAGGCAGGTCTCTAATAACCGTGTGTTGAATGCATAGATCCAGCTACAGAGGCTTGAAAGACAAGCCTGATGATGGAGAGGGATAAAGGAAGATTTCAACTCTATTTATATTTATTACTTAAAGAGAGTGGTGGATAATAGTGTATTATGTTCTTAATTTTTCTGTGCCTGAATTCACTTTTAATAAGTAAAAAATGACTTTGAAAATTAGGACAGGCCCAACTTTCTCTTTTCCTGTTTTCTTCCCTCTTTTCAGTGGTCCAGGATATGGACTTTGGAGGCTGGGGCCTCTCATGTACACAGTCCCCAGGTCTCCTGCTCCCTGGACTGCCAGCCTCCCCCTGTTGTCACTTTCATGCCTCTATCCTAGCTGCAGACATGCATAGTTAGCTTCTTGGAAGCCTGCAGGCTTGGGAATGGCTTACTTCGTGATTAGTTCTTCCTCCTCCTAGATTGCTACCTTGATTTGCTGTTGCAGCCTCTTCAGTGTCTTTACAAGTTCGCTGTTGTTCTTGTTGGCATGGTCTAGCTGGATTTCCATCTCATTCAGGTCTGTCTCCATCTTCTTCTTAAGCCGAAGTGCCTCTGCCCGGCCCTTGGCCTCTGCCTCCAGGCTGGCCTGCAATGACTCAATTGCACGCTGGTGGTTCTTCCTGCAAGTCCAAACAGAGAAGGCGTTGGCATGCTGGGCTTACTGGTCAGGGTGGGCTAACCCTTGCCAAAGAGGTCTGAGAGCTTCAACGTGGATATGGCCGCCATATTTGAAATTAGACCGTATCTCCCCTTAAACATGTAAGTGTGGGAGCATTATGGTTTGGGAAATGAAGGTTAATGTTTACCACCTATCTTTTGGGATCTCAAATCATTTAACATTCGAAACAGCCTTGCAAGGAAACTGAGGCTCCACGATGATGAAAAACATGCGAGAGATTTAGCATGTCATGGAGTCAGGATTGAAACCCAAATGCTAGCCTGTTTTTTAAATTACAAAATGTGAGCCTTGGCCATACAAGTCAGTTTTAGGTCTCTCTTTAAAACAGCAGTCATTGCTTGCTTGTGTTTACTATATGTAATTTTACTGTAATCAATGTAATGAACATTTCTACAAAGCCCTCATATAAGCTGTATTAATCTCCTTCCACAGAAGGGGACCAGAGGAGGTAATTCAGATGTCCAAAAAATAGTTGTTTCATTGAGGGAAACAAATGGGTAGCATGTAAAGATGCTGTCACCTGCCCCACACTGTGTTCACCTCTGCTCCACCGTGAACACCTTCCACGTGCTTGCACATTACTGGATTTGCAGCACTTTGAGATGTATTCAATTTCCAGACATGGGAGGAGGTATCATAACATTCTCAGAAGGGAATAAAATTTTGATTCACTTTGACTTAAAAAATAAATTCAAGAAAAAGCATATAAAACAAGTGGGAAAAAAATTAAAGAAGATCTAAATAAATGGAAGGACATTCATGTTCATGGATCAGAAGACTTCATATTGTTTAGGTGGGATTCACTGCAATCCCTACCAGAATCCCAGCTAACTTCTTTGCAGAAGTTGCCAGGCTGATCCTAAAATTTATATAGAAATGTAAGGGACCTGGAATAACCAAAACAATCTTGGAAAAGAAGAACAAAGTAGAGGACTCACACTTCCCAATTTCAAAGTTTACTACCAGGCTGCAGTAATCACAACATTGTGGGGGTGCCTGGGTGGCACTGTTGGGCATTGTACACTTGGTTTCATCTCTCTCTCTCTCTCTCTGGAACAAATAAATCTTTAAATAAAATTAAGAAAGTTGAGGGGTGCCTGGGTGGCTCAGTGGGTTAAAGCCTCCTGCCTTCGGCTCAGGTCGTGATCCCAGGGCCTGGAATCGAGCCCCGCATCCTCTGCTCAGCAGGGAGCCTGCTTCCTCCTCTCTCTCTGCCTGCCTCTCTGCCTACTTGTGATCTCTGTCTGCCAAATAAATAAATAAAATATTTTTTAAAAAAGTTGAAAGGCAACCCACAGAATGGGAGAAAGTATTTGCAAATTATTTATCTGATAAAGGAAGGGTCTAGTATTCAGAATATATAGAGAACACTTACAACTCAACAATAAGAAGACAACCTGGTTTTTAAAATGGGCCAAGGACTAGAAAAGACATTTCTCCAAACAGGATATAGAAGTGACCAATAAGCACATGAAAGATGCCCAGCATCATTAGCTATAATGGAAACACAATTCCAAACCATGGTGAGATACTACCTCACATCCACTAGGATGACTGTGATAAAGAAGATAATGATAAATGTTGAAGATCTGGAGGAACTACAGTCCTTAACACTGCGAATGTAAAATGATGCACCTGCTTTGGAAAATAACCTGACAGTTCTGCAAAAAGTTAAACATAGGAGCTAATGTACTGACCAGAACTAGGTATACTTTGAAGAGAAATGTAAACCTAGATCCACACAAAAACTTGTATATGAATGTTCATAGTGGCAATTATCCACAGTAGCCAGAAGGTGAAAACAGCACAAATGTCCATCAGCTGATGAATAAATAAAATGTGACCAGCTCAAATGATGGGACAGTATTTGTGAATAAAAAGGAATGAAGGCACCTGGGTGGTTCAGTGGGTTAAAACCTCTGCCTTTAGCTCATGTCATGATCTCAGGGTCCTGGGATTGAGTCCCACATCGGGCTCTCTGCTCCGCGGGGAGCCTGCTCCCCTCCTCCCCCAGCACCACCTGCCTCTCTGCCTACTTGTGATCTTTGTCTGTCAAATAAAAATAAATAAATAAATAAATAGGAATGAAATACTTCCTGACACATGCCCCAACATGGGTGAAGCTTGAAAACATTCCACTGAAAGAAGCCAGTCAAAAAGAACCACATACTGTATGATTCCACTCATATGGAATGTTCAGAATAGGCAAGTCCAAAGAAAGTCATTGGCTAGAATAGTTGTTGCCTCAGGCTGGGAGTGGGGGTGGTGGGGAGGTATGGGGGCATGACTGCTGCTAAGGGATATGGGTTTATTTCGGGGCGGGGGCTGGGTATTCTAAACTTGTAGTGATGATTGCACAACTTAAAACCATTCAATTTGGGGCACCCAGGTGGCTCAGTGGGTTAAGCCTCTGCTTCGGCTCAGGTCATGATCTCGGGGTCCTGGGATCGAGCTGGGATTGGGCTCTCTGCTCAGTGGGGAGCATGCTTTCCTCTCTGTCTCTGACTCCCTCTCTGCCTCTTTGTGATCTCTCTCTCTCTGTCAGGTAAATAAATAAAATCTTTAAAAAAAAACATTCAATTTTTCCCTTGCCATGGGCACATTGTATGTAAACTATATCTCAAATGTGTTGTAAACTCACTCTCACACATGCATGTGCACGCATGCATGTACACACCACATAGTGGCATAGCTAGGTATTCAGGGTGGGGGTCACATTTAGCCTGATGGCTGCAGAATCATGGGGCCTCTCTCCCCAGTGGCTCCCCACGTCCTGCAGGAGTGATTGTGGGGGATGTTGTAAACTCAGGAAGCCACAGTATGGAGAGATTTCAGATAGGCAGTTCAGGCAGGGTGCCAATGTGGACAGTTGCAACAAATCGTATTTCTGTAAACCAGAACCTAGTGCTGAGTCTAAAAATTTCTTAGAACCTCAAGCAGCAACAGAGGACACTGGATTAAAAAGGAATTTCCAGCACTCCTTGGCACCCCAAAAGATCAATTTTTTTCCATGATGTGCTGGATGTTCTCTAAGGATTCATGAATGTTAACAGTAACATAGCTGTGTGGCTTCACAGGTTACAATGTATTTCATATCTACCATCTCATTTAATCTTACCCACACCCCAGAGCTGGGATGAGGAAGCCATCATCATTCACATCTGTTAGATGGGATAGTTGCACTTATCTCACAGGGTTTTTTCCTAATTTTTTTTATTGTTGAAAAATGCTCATTACATGAAATTTCCTATGTTAACCATTTTTAGGTGCACAGTCCAGGGGTATTAAATATATAATGCTATGCCACCATTGCCAACATTCATCTCCAGAACTTGTTCCTTATAAACCTGAAATCATGTCCCTGTTAAACACTAACTCCCCATCCTTCTTTCCCCCAGAAACTACCGTTCTACTTTCTGTTTCCTTTTTTTTTTTAATTAAAAGATTTTATTTCTTTATTTGACAGAGATCACAAGTAGGCAGAGAGGCAGGCAGAGAGAGAGAGAGGGAAGCAGGCTCTCTGCTGAACAGAGAGCCCGATGCGGGGCTCGATCCCAGGACTCTGGGATCATGATCTGAGCCAAAGGCAGAGGCTTAACTGAGCCTCTCACTGAGCCACCCAGGCACCCCTCGATCTTTCTCTTTCTATGACCATGACTGCTCTAAGTACTTCCTGTAAGTGGAATCATACAGTATCTGTCTTTTGTGACTGGTTTTTTTCACTTAGTATAATGTCCTTAAGGTTCATCTATATTATAGCAAGTGTCAGAATTTCCTCCCTTTTTAAGGCTGAATAAAATTCCACTGTATGGGGGCACCTCAGTGGCTCGGTCGGTTGGGCTTCCAACTCTTGATTTAGGGTCAGGTCATGATCTTGGGGTTTTGAGATCGAGAACTGTGTTGAGCCCTGTATTGGGCTCCATGCTCAGCAAAGAGTCTTGTTTCTCTCCCTCTGCTGCCCCTCCCCTCGCTCATGCGTGTGCATGCGCTCTCTCTCAAATAAATCTTTAAAAAATTCCATTGTATGCACAGAACTCATCTTTTTAATCTATTCATTTGTCAGTGGACATTTGGGTTGCTTTCATGCTGTAGCCCTTCTGAATAATGCTGTGAACACAGGTGTAGAAATCTCTTTCCAAGACCCTGCTTTCAATTCTTTTGGGTAGATAACCAGAAGTAGAATTGCTGGATCATATTTTAATTCTACTTTAAATTTCATGAGGAGCCACTATACTGTTTTTTGCAGCTGCTGTACCATTTATATTCCCACCAGAGGTGCACAAGGGTTCAAGTTTCTCCACATCCTTGCCAGCGCTTGTCATCTTCTGTATTTTGGATGGTAGCCTTCCTAATGTGTATGAGGTGGTATGTCATTGTAATTTTGATTTGCGTTTCCGTAAGGACAAGTAATAGCATCTTTCCACGTGCTTATTGGCCATTTGTATATCTCTTTGGAGGAATGTCTAGTCGAGTCCTTTTTCCATTTTTGAGTTATTATGGGTTATTATCTCATGCGGTTTTGTGATCACTTAAGTACTATATTTCAAAGTATTCAACCAAGTTGCCCAAGGTCACATGACTAGTGGGCGGTAGAGGCCCAGGTTTCTGGACTTGACTCCATCATGCTACCTCAAGTCAGCCTCCCATTGCCTTAGCCCCATACCTTGTAGCTTCAAATTCCTCTTCTTTCTCATGGATTCTCCGGTCGATGTCAGCTTTGACCTGAGCCAGTTCCAACTGAATTCGAATCACCTTGCTCTCTTCAACCTGCCGGGAATATAAACATCAGACTTTCTGGCCAAGTAGGTGCGTGGTCCCCGGCCAGGGGTCCAGCCTCCCAGGTGACGACCATGTGGTTACCTCCAGAGAAGACTCAGCTTCCTCCAAGGCCACCTGGAGTTCTTCCTTCTCAATCTCCAATTTTTTCTTCAACTTCTGCAGCTCATGCACACTCCGTCCTCCCTCACCCAGCTGATCAATCAGTTCCTTTATCTCCTCTGAGGAAGGAATATTCTCATTAATAAGATACATGAGAACCACCAGCTTCCCAAGGTCATAGCATGTGGCACAGACAATACAATGTCAGGGCAGAAGCAGGCACTCCTAGCCTCACTGTATCTAAAGAGAAACAACATACTCCCAAGTCAGAGACTCACGGAGCATAGAGCTTGGACACTGGAGAACAGTGGGTTCAAGCTCCTCATTTTATAGTTGAGAGACTGAAGCCCAGAGAAGAGTGAGCAACCACAGAGCAGCTTTGGGGCCAGTGGCCAGGACTCCCCGGGCCTGTGAGGCCTTCAGTCTGGGCCTTCTTTTCTCAGAGATCCCCTTCTCTCCTCTGTTCCCCGCCGCCCGGTCTGAAAACCAACCTCACAAGAAAAGGCAGGAGGATTAGAGCCTTTCAGATCTCCTTCCTCATTTGGGAGACCTCTCTTGCCCACCCAGAGGAACCCCTAGGGACCTACAGTCCCTTGGAGCGGTCACAAATCTCAGCCCACAACCAGAGGTGTCCAGAAAAATATAAGTGTCCTGACTAATCTGTGACCAAGCTCCATTTCTACATCAAGCCTCCCTGAGCTCAGAGAAATCTCATTTAATCCAGGGTCTTAGAAACCTGGGTTTCTATGTTCCAGGTGGGGTTTAGAGAGCACTGGGGACATCATCCAAGTCTCAGCTGTTGGTGTCCACCAGTGCTGGCATCATAGATACCCTGTTGCCCACATAGCTTCCCATCACCTGTCACCTGAACATAGTGGTGGCTTCCGGAACATTCCCCACTGGACTGCTCTGGGATAACCAGCAACGCTGTGATGCTGCTTTGCCCCCTCTCAGCCCAGGCAGGCTGCTTGGCCACTCTCCTCCATGGCTCCCACCAGGCTGAGGCTACTTTACAAGTTTTTATTCTCACCTGTACTTCACCTGCCAGGTGAGGTGCATATTCCTCTTAACCCCTAGGTGACCAGGGAGTTTTGTCATCTGCACCAGGAGCTGGTGCGAGGGTGTGGGTGGGGAACGGAGTAGAAGTGGAGGCAGGGCCCCTCCGCAGTGCCTCATCATCACCTCCCTCCTATTTTCTGCCATCTCCTGGTCCAGGCAATCTTGGTCTGGGTGTTCGGGTTGTTCCTCCCCTGTCTTAACTCACGTATTTACATTCAAGTCCTCTAGTACTTAGACTTTGAGGTTACAAATGCAGAGCCTTCATATCTCAAATGCTGGGCTCTCAAGATTCTCCCCTGTAAGCTGACAGCTCCCCAGAGAGGGACTTCTAGGACCTTGGGCATATTTGGGGGACAATCAGGGACCTTCTGCTTTTACCCTCCAACAGGTACCTAACCTGAATTGAGGAAACCCTGTATTGACTGAGATTTCATTTGCTGCTCAACGGAACAGGGATCCCCAAACAGCTCTTGAAAATAAAAATACTGACATCTCTCACACAACTGGTTTTGGGATTAGAAACGTGCGCCTGCCATAAAAGCAAATAATGCAGTCAGATCTCTGAATGGCGAAATGATCCTCAACAGATAGCATTCTTCCAAGAGTATCCAACAGAATGACGTTCCAGCCTGAAGCCTCGGATACATAAGAAATCTTACACGTAGGGCACCTGGGTGGCTCAGTTCATTAAGTGTCTGCCTTCGGCTCAGGTCATGGTCCCGGGGTCCTGGGATCGAGGCCTGCATTGGGTTCCCTGCTTAGCAGGGAGTCTGCTTCTCCCTCTTGCCCCCACCTCTACTTGGGCGCTCTCTCTCTCTCTCTCTCTCTCTCAAAAATAAATAAATAGGGGTGCCAGGGTGGCTCAGTGGGTTAAAGCCTCTGCCTTCGGCTCAGGTCATTCCAGGGTCCTGGGATCGAGCCCCGCATCGGGCTCTCTGCTCAGCAGGGAGCCTGCTTCCTCCTCTCTCTCTCTCTCTCTGCCTGCTTCTCTGCCTACTTGTGATCTCTGTCTGTCAAATAAATAAATAAAATCTTAAAAAAATTATAAATAAATAAATAAAAATCTTAAGAAAACATTCTTACACTTGTATGTATATTATGTATGATAGATGTAAGGGCTCCATACACAAAGGGCTCTGCTGAGCCCCTATTTGTTCCAGCCACTCTCCTGAGTGAAGATTTCACATATCTTCACACCCATCTTACAAGGAAGACATCATCTCCCCAACTTACAGGTGAGGAAACTGAGGCACGGAGAGGTTAAGTACCTCGCCTGCTTGAAGTGCTGCTGCTGAATGCCCGAGTGCTTGTACACGGTGTTGGTAGTGTGTATTTATCGGGTGTCTACCAAGTGCTGGGTGCTCAAACCCATGACACGCTCAGGAGGAAGGAGGCCCCGCCTGTGTCTTTGTCCCTGTCCACAGACTCACCCTGCAGAGTCTTGTTCTCCTTCTTCACAGACTCCAGGTGCTCCAGGGACTCCTCATAGGCAGTCTTGATCTTGAAGCTCTCTGTCATGTACATGCGGCACTCCTTCTGCGAACTGTCCACTTCTACCTGTAGCTCCTCGCACTTCTGCTGCCACTCGGCCAGCATCTTGTCAAAGACCCGTTGCTTCTTGTCCAAGGCAGCGGCTGCAGCGTTGGCCTAGGGAGAGGTGGGGCTGGTCTCCGCGGGTCTGACTTTCCAGCCCCTTCCCCTCCTCGGTGCTTCCCCCCAGCTTCCCTGCCCCTCCCCAGTAACTCTGGTGACCGCAGACTTCTTGAGGTCTGGGAGATAATTCCACGGGTACGGGTACGGCACAAGCACACCGGGCAGGGAGTCTGGAAGGAGCCACACCCCTCACATCTATTAGATTTGTGACCTCGGGCAGTCCATCTTATCGTCCTGGGCTCGGGTTTTCTTAGGTGTAAAATGAGGGATCTGGGCCACAGTAGCCTCCCCAGATTTAAAACATTCACCCAACTCTCCATAGCTTATTTCTAAGCTATTTTATTTAATGTACTTAATGTAATTTACTAATTTATTTTAATGTATTTAATGTAATTTACTAATATGCGTTATATGTCATTGTCCAACTTAGAGATGGGTTTGGTGTTCTTTTTCTTGTGAATCAAAGCTGATTTTTCTCAGATCTTACTTTTCATAGGCCTTTCACCTTTTTTCATAACTGGCAACTATGTATTTGCTGTGTTTCAGTATTGGAATTTGTAAATTTCTGCTTAATTTCTTAATTGCGGGGGTGAGGGAGCAAAAGGTTATCAGGTTTTGGGACTATTCTCACATGGATATGATCCTCTGCCTATATGCCCTATCTAGACCAGGACCAGGCTGCTGTGTGCCAGTGGAAATCTTATTTAATCTGGCCCAGAGACTTGCAGATCAGTCTGAACCAGGGATGCAAACAAGAATATTTAGCCACACAAAGTGTGTGGGATGTGGTTTGCATGAGGAAAAGGGGAACAGAGACATGACTGGCTGCCTGACTTCCTGAGACTAAGTTTTGTCTTCATCACAGACCTAATTGAATAGTAGCCTGTTGAGTGTTAAGATCGGATGGAGGCCTGTGTCCAGGGGGCCTGAATACAGACCCTGTGCTCCATCCTGTTGGACTCCCATTTCTTCTTGCTAAGCCCAGACATGTGATAGTTTTATCCAACTCCGTGGGGTCCCTTGGACCCAATGATTATTTGACTCCCTGACCTTCTCCAAGTCGATGGTGAGGTCCTCGACTTCTGCCTGGAGTCGCTGTTTATTTTTCTCGAGGGAGGCAGCCCGGGCCTGGGCAGCTTCGGCTGCCTCTTCTGCTTCCTGGAGCCTGGCGGCAAGTTTCCTCCTGTGGGTGAGGGCAAGAGAAGCCGTCAGGGAAACACCGGAGCCCATGGGCTGCGGGCTGGGTTTGTGGTGCTGAGCTCTGGCGCACAGCGGAGAAGATGCAAATGAAATGGAGAGTGTTTAGAGGAAAGCAGTCACTGTCTGTCTGTCCATACATCCATCCGTCCATTCAGCAACTATTTATTTTTCTGCTCTGGGTCAGGTATCATTCTAGGCATTAGAGAAATAGACCAAGACCTCTGCCCTCATGGAACCTCTGCTCTAGATGGGGGATAGACACAGAGACATGAGCACCGTGGAGCATGTGAGGTGGGGAAGGGGACTCATGAGCAGAGGAAGAGGGCAAGGACCTTGCAGGGGTCTGGGGAGTCTGGGGGTCTCCTGAGCTTTGGAGTGGGACCAGGCAGCTCCTGGATGCTCTCAACAGAAAATAGGAAAGGGCTAGAGGGCAGGAAGTGGGGAGCTGCAGGATGTAGATTTAGGATCAATGTATAAAGAGCTTTTGATAAGAGATTGATGTCAGCTGGAGCCCACTGTGCTTATTGCTATCTTATCACCACAAATTCTGGTGGACAGGAGGCACCAGCAAGCAGGCCGGATGGCTCACACACAGGGCTTCCCATGGGCAACCAAGCCAGCCTGTTCCTTTACAAGAAGGTGGCTCAGACCCACATTCATGTGTCCACTCTTATTTCCCCAGGCCTATCAAGCAGAGTGTCCACTTCCCTAGTTTGCAAAGAGGAAGAAAGGTCACAAGATTTGAGGGCATTTTGCACAGAGTGGGAGAACTGGCAGAGTGAGGGCCCTTTCCGCTGAGTGTGGTTTGTGTCCTCCCAGCATCACCGAGACCCTGCTCCTGACCTCCCTGCAGGGAACCTGAGCGTTTTAGGGCAGAGGCCGTAGAGAGCCTTGAAGAGGAAACCCAAAGGCTGGGTATTCTACTGAGGGCCACAGAGTGGCCTTTGCTGTCCAGACACGCATCCCCCTTTTTAAGAGGAGCCTGTGAACTGCCTTCTCCTAGGTGTGGTCCTGGCCTCCACAGTGGCTGATGTGGTCAGACCCCCAGCACCACCCCCACCCCAGCCTTCCGTGCTCTCCAGGGCAGGGTGACCCTCACTTGGTCTCCTCCAGCTCCTCGGTCCTCTGGATGGCATCGGTCTCATACTTGGTCCTCCAGGTGGTCACCTCGGTGTTGAGCTTGGACACGAGGCGCTGCAGCTCCGACTTGCCTCCCTGCTCCTCCTCCAGCTGCTCCTTCACCAGGTCTAGGTCATGCTTGGTGTTGGCGAGACTCACCATGGCCGTGCTTCGAGACTGTGGGGACCAGCCGAGCCCGTCAGAGGCCCTGATGGTCCCTAGGGCCCCCAGGGCCATCCCGTAGACACACACAATGTTGGACCAACATTGCGGCAAGTAAAGGGGGAAAAGGACCCCTGCTTCTATAACCCAAACCACTAGGGCTTATTTTCCTTGTTTTGTTCCAATTATGGCGACGGGAATATGGAATTTTGTCAGATTTCATTTAGTCGTGCACATGGCACACCACAGTCTTGTAGTTAACTTTTTAACTTGTTGAATCATATTTTTCATGTTCCTTCTACAACTTTGTAACTTGTAACTCTCTTCCGAGGGACAGCTCCGCGACCCCAAACCCAACCCCAGACAAACCTTGGATTCTTCATCCAGTTGCCTCTTGTAATCGTCCACCTGTGATGTCAGCGATGTCTTTATCCGCAGAATCTGGTTGAGCCGGCTCTGGGATTCCTCATATTCCCGGCTCAGCTCCCCATTTTCAGCTGGGTGAGAAGGGAACAGGAGAAATATCGGATGAAATTGTCCAAGCACTGCCAGCTTCTAGCGTCCTGCATGGGGTATGGGGCTTCTGATCATGAAGTCCCAGCCCCTGCCATGAGATACAGCAAAGCGGGGACGCCTGGGTGGCTCAGTCGGTTAAGCGGCTGCCTTCAGCTCAGGTCATGATCCCAGCGTCCTGGGATCGAGTCCCACATCGGGCTCCTTGCTCGGCGGGGAGCCTGCTTCTCCCTCTGCCTCTGCCTGCCGCTCTGTCTGCCTGTGCTCGCTCTCTGGCTCGCTCTCTCTCTCTGACAAATAAATAAATAAAATCTTAAAAAAAATTAAAAGAGATACAGCAAAGCAGTTCGAAGGAAACAGTGGGGCAGAGAGTGTTTACTTGAAAAATTAATTGTCACGGTCTCCAAACCTACACTCTTGTTGTCTGTGAACTGATTGTTGGGGCCGGAGGCCAGGACGATGTGCATGAGCCAGAGAAGATGAGCAAGGGTTTCTCGTCATTAGTTTTGTGGCAAGTTACCTCATCTCACTGAGCTTCCCTTTTCTTATCTGTCAAATGGGGATATTGATTTTCGGAAGTATTCAGAATGTGGGAAATAAGGCCAAAGGAGGCCAGCCGGTTCTCTGGTGTCATACTGGAACATTGCCTGATTGGCCTGTCTAGGGAGTGTTTCCTTCTCTCAGGGAATAGCGTGGTTGTTTGTCTTGCTGTTACCACAGACCAGAGTCTGGCCTCTGCAAAGTTAGATGTTAAGTGAATTGTGATAAGTTGCAAATCATTTTTGCCCTAGAGATGCGTAGGAGCTCTTCTGGTTTAAAAAAAAAAAAAAAAGAGAGAGAGAGAGAAAGAAAGAAAGAAAAAGAAAAGAAAAAAAAAAACCCACCAAACCCAGAGGTTGCGGGATTATTGTGTTGTAAGACGTTAACTGGCTTTGGGTCTACCTTAGCAAAGTTATCTACAGGCGTCCCTTCCCCAACCGACTGTGTAAATCTCTGCCCCTCAAATGCCCTTTGAAGGCAGGCTTGCCGCTTCCCGGCTCCTTCATTAGTGACACATGTTCACTGTCCCTTAGTATGCGGGTCATGTTTTAAAATGTTTTAAGAATTGAGTTGTGTCTGCTGCCCCTCCTGCTGATCTCCCAGGGTGCTTGACAGAACTGGGAGGGAAATGCTTTGAATAGTGTTCCCTCTTTGACGCTGTAAAGATGATACCTGGAACACTCAGTGGGTATAATCAAATCTCCTGTCGCATCACAGGGGATGCGAATTTTCCAAGGCTGAGAAAGCCCTGGGAAGAGGACCCAGCTACTCCTTCAGTTTCCTTGAGGATCCTCGTTCTGTTCCACGCACGGGGCCTCAGGCAGCTGTAGGCTGCAGCCAGCTCACCTTGCAGGCGGGTCCTGATGGCGTTGATTTCTGCCTGATTTCGCTCTAGCTCAGCCACCTTGGCATTGGCTTCGGCTAAGCTGTCTTCCAGCTTTCGGATGTGAGCCTCGGCATTCATCTGCTCGGGATGAATGAGGCCGGTGAGGAAACGAGGAACAGGCCCACCTGGGTTCCCCTAGTGCAGCCTCCCATACTCCCTGCCTAGTTCTTCTAGAACGTCCCTGTCCCAGAACGAATCTCCCCCTCCCATCCCAGCTCACCATGTCTACCAACATAAACCTAGACCTTTGGGTTGGCACACAGACCCTCACTCTCTGGCTCATCTCCTTTTTATGGTTACTCTGGACCCCTGCAGACCTCACCCAGTAAGAAAATGCAATGGGTCAGTTTAAGAAAAAAATGCTAGCATAGTGCAGGGATCTGCAGATAAAGTAGGATCTGTGAAGTTACCTCGTGAGTGCCTGAAGTGTGGAGTAGTACTTGGCTGCGACTGGGAACCCCAAGGCATCCTCCCTGCTCACCTTTGGAGCCCTCCTTTCCCTCATGTCACAAGAATGCTTCTCACATGGCCGATGCTTGGTAAATGCATGTTGAATGGCTTACTTGCTTTTCCCTCTTGCCACATATCCCTTTTTCATTGCGGGGATTTATGCATTTATCCTACTAGTCTCCCAGCTCCTCGAGGATGTAGTCCTAATGTAATGGTCATCTTAATAGCTCATATTTACTGAGCTTTTTTTTTTACATGCCAGGGACGGTTGTAGCCCTCCCAACAGCACTATGGAGTAGGAATTCTTAATGTCTCCATTTTAATCATGAGGAAACCGAGACACAGTTAGGTTATGAACCTGGCCAAGGTTATACACCATCAAGTGGGGTCTGGGCTGGGCTCAGTCTCGGTTCCCTACACAACATCCAGAACACGTCTCGGGCTTGCCGAAGGGCTTGGGAAATATTTGCAAAGCGGCTGGGCACTGGGACACCTCCTGGGGCTCTGTGGGGGTCCTCCCTCACCTTGGACTTCTGCACAGTCTCCATGCTGGCATTGAGGTCATCGATCTCAGCCTTCATGACCTGCTTGTCCTTCTCCAGTTTGGACTTGACCCTCTGCAGGTTCTCCACGTGCTCGGTCAGCTCGGCCATCGAGTCCGTGTGCTTCTTGCGCAGCGTGGACGCCGCTGCCTCACTCTGCAGGGCCGTCTCCTCCAGCTCCCGCCTCAGTTTTAGCAGCTCCGCCTCCCGCTTGCGGTTCTGCTCAATCTGGAAGAGAGGAGAAGCAGAGTTTAGCAGAACTGATTGGCACTGGCCTCCTGAGGCTGGACATTGACCACCTGCTAAGCGGCCCCCCGCTATTTCTGCACCCCACTGATAGGAGGTCTTAATGGAAATATCCATCCTGAGCCTTTGGGTGGGTTGCCTACCACATTCGTTTAGATAGCGTTGTGCCTTGAGCTGTGCCTCCTAAAAAGATATGCTCAATTCTTAACCCCAAATACCTGTGATGGTCAACTTATTTGGAAACAGGGTCTTTGCAGATATAAACAAGTTAAAATGCCATAACTGGATTAAAGAGGGTGCCCTAAGTCCTTCTAAGAGGAGAGATATTTGGATCCAGGGAGACACACGAGAAGAAGGCCACATGACCACGGAGGCAGGGATGGTCTGATGCAGCTACAAGCAAGGAACATCAGAGTCTGCCGGCAACCCACCAGCCGCCACAAGGGAGGCCTTGGACACACTCCCCCGAGCCTCCAGAAGGAGCCCACCAAGCAGCCCCTTCTGCATGGCTCCCCATGTCACACAGCGCCATGACCCCACTTCCTCCCATCCCCCTGGTGCCCAGAATCCTGTTGTTTCCTTAACTTTCCCTGTATCGTTAGACATCATCCCTTCTTAATGTCTTTCCTCCCGGGACCCCGACCACAGTAGGGCACCAGCTCAGCAGGTCCCTCCACAGCAAGCAGACTGTGGCCAGATGGTGAGGGGATGGGACGTGGAGTCCAGGGAGCCTTCTAGTGCTAAGGGACACTGTCTATATTCCTGCTCTCAGCTCTGACCTAGGGTCCACATTTGTAAGAGACCTAACAACACGGAATTAGGAGGAGAGTTTCAAGTGTCTTCTGCCAGTCTCCATGTTGCCTTTATGTAAACTGGAAGAAGATACATCCCAGACCAGAGGCTCAGCTTGGATTCCAGCCCTGGGAGTGTGGGGTCACCCCCTGTATTAACCAGGTCTTCATGTTCTGTATTCTGATGCTTTGAGATCTGGGACTTTGCTGACCCTGGAAGGACAGCCCCTCCCAGGGTTAGCTAACTCCTAGAGATGGCAAACAACTGAATTTCCAAAGCAAAGCAACCAATCTAGAGCCTTCTTCTCTCTCTCCAATCCCTCCTCTGTGGGGTTCTCACACTCTCAGCCATTATCTGCCTGCCCTCAGTACCCCCATGGCCAGGTACCAGACAACTGGGGACAGCCCCTGTGCCTACGAGCCTGCTGAAATTATCCAAACTAGCCCATCCTAAGCCTGCTTACTCTGCCACCCTGGTTCTTCCCTCAGAAACAAAGGTAGAGGCTCTCGGGTACTATTTCCCTCTGCCCTTGCCTCCTGATGACCTTAGTGCTCCCCTGTGTGGTCCTGCATGTCATGCCCCCCCTTCTTGCGAACTGTCACAGACTCTCTTTAGTGGCAGCCCTCTCCTGATCCGCTGGCCTTACTGCAGCTCACGTTTCCTATAAACACGAATTGTACAGTGCCCGCCCTCTGCCTTCAGTCCAGTGCTGCTTCTGTCAACACCACTGGGCTAAGGAACCCCAAGATAAAGGGGACCAAACCAGCCCCCCTCTTGCCTCTTTATTATTGTTTTCTCCTCAAGGTAGCCCTCGAAATTCGGCAAGAACTAACTGTTTTTTCCCCCCCACTGGTCATTATCCAGCAATTTTTTTTCTCCCTGCAGGCGGACAGGAATTGGGGTTCCTGGGTCCCCTGAGGATGGTACCTGAGCAGACGTGGCTCCCCCAGCCTCTTCCAGCCTGTCACTGAGGTCCTCGAGGTCCCGGGCCAGGTCGCTGCGTTGTTTCTCCACCTGGGGACGATCGAATGACCATGATGGGAGCTTGGTGCAGGAGCACCCCCTTCTCTGGTAAAGACTACAGTGACCACATGGTGTCGTGTGAAGCTGGGGACCTGCACTTGGGGAGTTCTGCCCTCTGCCTGCCATCCCACACAGCCAGTGAAGGATGCCTGTGTCCTTCCCCCGCACTGGGTGGGGGGTCTTCCCACCCACCCTACCCTCGGCCTGGTTTGGCTGAATCTGGAGATTAGGTGTGTGAGGATTCATCTCCCCCCAGCTTTCTGGCCTCGGATTCCTACCAGAAAGCCTCCTTCCACTCTTTGCTTTTCTTTTTACATCTTTGTCACTGTGCAGAGAGGTGCTATTTCTTCTCTTTGCCTGGAAATTCTTCCCAGTGTCAGCCTGTTGGATTCAGTCTCCAAGTCCCCGGGCTAAAGTTGCCTCCCTATCTGCCCCGGGCAGAACTGGCCTCTTCTCCTTGGACTCACACCAGAAATAGTATCTGTACGTCTTACGTCATAATTAATATTGCACATGCAGCAACGGGCCTGGTGCGCAGCTCGAGAATCAGTAAAGCCTTTTCAATTGGAAACCTGTCCTCTTGCGTTCCTGAGTGGAGTGTCTGCTTATGGTTGGATTGTGGCTGGCACTGGGTCCTTAGACTCAAAAAAGTGCAGAAGTATTTTATGTACCTTGGCTCTCATTGCCCGCTCGGCCTCCAGTTCCTCCTCCAGTTCCTCAATTCGGGCCTAGCACACAAGTAAGCCAAGGGGGGTTATCTCTTGGGTGAAGTTACAAACTTGCCCACTTGGCCTATTTTAATATGGAAATGATGGCAAGTTGCCCAGGGGGACACCGTCAAAAGCAGAGGGGAACAGGGCCCAGAGAGCATGTGCAATGGCCTTGAGGCAGGAGGGACGCTGGGGAGTGGTGGGGGAAGGCTGGGTGTCAAGGTCAGGGAGGGAATGGGGCAGACTGTGGAGGGCCTTGGGATCATCCTAGGGGCTTTGACTCTAAGTCTGAGTGAGGTGAACAAGGATCAGTCTCAAGGACTCTGGGCCAGTCTCGCTCCTCAGGAGACCCAGGCCACCAAGCAGCTGGCGGGGGTGGGGTGGGGGGTGGGTGTAGGTGTGGGGGGTGGGGGGTGGGGCAAAGGTGCCTGGAAGCGCATTTGGGAGGGAGAGCTCCCGTCCCCTCGGTCCCAGTCCCAGACACACCTGGTGTTCCTTCAGTTTCCGCTGGAGGGTGGAATTCAGGGACTGCTCGTCCTCATATTTGGAATTGACAGAATTGATTTCCATATCCCTCCTGCAAGAGAAGGTTTGATTTCCTGAGGGAAGAGCTCTGAGGGGAGATCGGCTGGCTGGTGAGCTAACAGAACCTGGGCTGCTGGAGGAGACCTTGAACCTGCTGAGACCCACTCATGCCCCAGCGCCTGGCCTTCTTGGATGACTGCCCAGGAGGTCTTACCCTGCAGAGCCCCCAGAATCTGCTGCACACGATTTCTACCCGCGTATTCATTCACTTGTGTGCTTCTTAATTTGGTACAAGTTTATCGAATATCTACTATGTGCCAGACGTTGTTTGAGCTTCTGGGGACACATCAGTGAACAAACCAGACAGAAATCACTGCTCTGGCACAGCTTACATGCTAGGGGCTCTGGCTTCGCCTTTTTTAGGGAAAACTTTCCTCTAAAAACTTTCCAGCAAAGGATGTCTCCTTCTGACATGTGGTTTCCGTGTGCCAAGGAGCCACATGTGAGAACTAAGACGCCAGAGGCCAAGTGGATGAGCAGGATGGTCAAGGTCACGTGCATCTCCTGACGTGCCACAGAGGAAATGCCGAGAGGCAGAGCTAGCTGCCCACCCTCCTAGCAGTCGTGGTGCTTTGAACCTATCTTAGCAAAATGCACCTCAGAGATGCATTGTCCAAATTCCACTCCCTGAGAGCTTTCCTTGTCCGTCTCCTCATCTCCATCCCTCGGCCTCTTACTTAGTTCAGGTTTACACCTGGACTGTTGCAATAGCCTTCCCATTGCTTTCCTGGCTCCAGTGTTTCTCTACTCCATCCAGCGCTCCCGTGTTATTGGCAGTGGTACTGAGAAAATACCCCCTCAACTCTTGTGATCTTTGAAAGCTCAGCTTTATGGATTTCTACGAAGACTCCCTACCTTTTGGGATAGACACCCTGCTTAGTACTAGTCTCCTTTTCAGTGCCCAAGAAGCCCTGTGTGAGGCCTGGAGCTCCCTGTGAATGGGCAGCACCTACTCCCCGCTCCCTATATCCTCTGTGCTGGGCACAGTGCCTGGCACAGAGCGGGTGCTGGGGACATGCATTAATGCACGTGCAGCGCTCAGCACAGTGCCTGGCTCCTGACCCTACCCAGGAAGTGCTAGATACTGCTACTGTTGTTATGGGCGAACGAACGCCTGCATGGGCGTACTTTTTCACCACCTCCTCGAGGTCTAGCTTGGACCGTTCCATCTCATTGAGATTGTCAATGGTCATCTTCAGGTCACTCTCAGCTTTGCGACGAGCCTTTTCTACCTCCGCTCGGATTTTCTTTTCTTGCTCCCAGTTATCCTCCAGCTGCAGAAACAAGAAAAGGAAGACAAAGTAGGGGTGGGAAGGTGAGTCTGAGACTGGAATGCGATGAGGAACCAGACTGGACCTGGTTCCTTCGCTGTAGCCTCAGAGAGGCCCTCATTTCCCCCGGGCCTGGGTCAGTCCAGTTCCCCAAATGCATCTGAGGACCCTGTGCCCCAGCATGGACCCGGCCCTTGAGCCATAGCATTGGCCCCAGCAACAGGGCCTTACCTCATGGATCTGGGTGCTGAGCTTGCTGTTGGTCTTGTTCAGGTGGTTCACCTTGTCCTCCTCGGCTTGCAGGTCGTCGAGGGTTTTCTGAAGGGAAAGATTTACACGCGTGTCCCACGAGCCAGGCAGGAGCAGCTGAATAGACCTGGTTCTCTGCCATCACTTCTGAGCTCAGTGGACAGCTACTGGGCACCTGCCCTCGGCACCAGGTGAGGTGAGGAGCAGACCCAAGTACGTGTCAGCGGCAGGGGGACCCTCACCGGTCAGTAGGGCTCTGGCTCTCCATGGAATAGGTCAGAAATCTGTGTGTGGGGGGGTGTTTGGTTGTTACCACAATCGGGGGCCCCACGGGCACTTAGTGGGTGTTTCCAGGATTGCTGGAGACAATCCAGTGCCAGGAAGAATCCTGCAGTCTGCACACTTGATGCCCCATCCAGGCATTCACGTAAGTGAAACAATTAGGCTCTTCTGAACCTAGCATCCAGCACCACTTTCCATAGAACTCAGCTTTTTTTTTTTTTTTCACTTAGCATAGACTACATTTTCGAAGAATGATCTACCGTGAAAACAGACCGAAGATTTGTTATGGTCAAAATCTCCCTGAGAATTCTTCACCATTATGTAAACTCTCATCACAGACACCATCCACACTGCACTATCTGTGTCCCCAACACGCCCTCAGCCCTCAGTGCCCCCCTGCAGCCACCCAGGCAGGCTTAGGTGGACGCCCGCCTGCTCACGACACCTTCTCCGAGATCCGCCCGAGCTCCGACATGCTGATAGCCCCATCAATTACACTCCATTCATTTCCCCTTTTGAAAAAGAAGGAGTACACTACTGATTTTTTTTTGAAGTTATGTATGGCTTACAATAATTTTTATTTTAGGGGTGGTAAGAGAGGCTTCCAAAATACAGCCCGTGCTCATTATTTGCGGATTATCTACTTGCCAGTTTACCTACTAGCTCAAATTTATTTGTAATCCCAAATCAATACTCGTGGTGCTTTCAAGGTCCTTTGCAGGCATGCGCAGAGCAGAGAAAAATTTGAGTCTCCCGGGGCGCACACTGCCAGCCGCAGTCAGAGGAGAGGGGGCCCTGCCTTCTTGTTCCCACTCCTACTGAAAACAGGTGTCTTTTTCAGAGTCTGTTCAGTGCTGTGGTTTTACAGTTTGGTGGTTTTGTCTTGGTGATTTTGCTCTCTCAAATGGCCCCAGGCACGGTCTGTCACGCTGTCTAGTTAGTGTTCCCAAGCGCATGAAGGCTGTGATGTGCCCCACAGAGGAAATCTGTATGTCAGATAAGTTCTGTTCAGGCATGAGATATAGAAACGTACGTAAAGCAAAGCAACGTATTGATTGTAATCAACATGTATTGTGTACTGAATGAACAGAGGCTTGCGGGAACCTAACCCTATAGTTCCCCTTAAAACTGAGGCTCAGTGTTGGCTAATTCAGTGTTTATGGTGACTTTATGGAACATGACTCTCTCGAATAATGAGAATTGACCATATTTGTTATGGAAGGGGACTCTGAGTTTGAAATAGTTGAGAGTCACCGTCTCAGGGGTGGTGTTTCTGGAGGCAGCAGAGAGAGGCACTCGGGAGATGTGTGTTCATGGTGTCAGCAAACATGGCAGTGGGGGGTCCACTGGCTGGCTCTGGGCCTCGACTTGCTCTTTATACCTCTGTCTCAGAGCTAGGAAGCAGTCTGTGTCACAGTCAGCACCGCTGGCTGGTCAGAGCTGACTCTGCGTTCAGGAGCCTGAGCTCTTAACACTTGAGTGGGTCTCCCCATGACAAGAGCTCATGCCCTTTGTCACCAAGATGTATCAGGGTTCACTGGGATGTCACTCCCAGGGCACTTCTATGGACCACCCCCTTCATCCTGATGAGTCTGGGGACCATACCTTCCAGCGCACCTGGGACTCTCGACCCGTCTTAGTTTGGGTGATTAAATTATATGGTCACCCTACTTACAACAAACCTGGGAGGACAGCAATAAGACATGACAACGCCCACTTCAGGGATGAGGAAACTGAGATTTGGGGAGACTCTGTGCCTTCCCTATAGGCCCCAGCTGAGGAGCAGCAAAGCTGGGATTTGAATCTGGGTCTCCAGTCCCCAAGCTCCACCTGCTCTGCCAAGGGCAAGCCGGCGGTGCCCACCTGGTGCAGCTCCTCCAGGGCCCTTTTCTCCTTCTGGAGCTTGGCGATGGAGTCTTCCCGGAGCGAGAGGTCCCCAGTCAGGGTGCGGACCTTGTGATCCAGGGCCTGGAAGTAGGGGCAGGAGAGAGAGAGACAGGCCCTTAAGGCTGGGAACACCCTTGGGGGGGCAGGGGCACTTGCTCTACAGCTCGGCTACAGTCCCGAGTCACCTGGCAGCCTGAGAGATGCTGATGCCCAGGGCACACTCTAACCGACTGCATCAGAATCTTAGGGTGAGGGGGCCAGTGAGAGCCACCAGTTCAGGCCTTTGGGATCCCAGCACAGTCCTCAGATGTCAGCAGTGTCTTTGAGAGTAGACCCTTGGGCGCCACCAGACTTGCAGATCCGATGCCGGATCTGCCACGTGTGTGGCCACGTGTGGCTCCCGAGCCGGCAGAATGCAGCTTGCTCAACAGCAGAGCCACACTTTAAATTACATCGAGTTAAGTTACTAGCCTGCTGTGGCTGGTGGCGAGGGTCCTGGGCAGTGCTACAGTGGGGCCTCCAGGTGTGAGCCCCGCAGGCTTCCTGATTCTGGCGAGGAGTGTGGTCAGGCCCCAGGGCCTCCTCACCTGCTTCTCCTTCTCCGTCTTGGCCAGCGTGGTCTCAAGGCCCTCCAGGTCTCGCTTGAGGTCACTCATCTCCCCCTCCAGCTTGCGCTTGGTGGCGCTCAGGGAGGCTGCCGTGCCTTCCTCCTCCTCTAGCCGCTCCCGCATGTCTGAGATCTGGCTCTCCAGCTCCATTTTGGTCTTCATCATCTGGGTCAGGCGTTCCTCGGCATCTATCAGGTTCTCTTGCTCCTGATGGAAGAAAGATAACCCTTCAAAGGGGTCCCAGACGGGTCCAGGCACGAGCTCCGAGCCTCATGTGATGTGTGCAACAAAACGGTCAGGCGGTGCCGTCCCCAGACCACCAGTGGCATCACGTGTCAGTTGAGCAGGATGCCAAGTCTCAGGCTTCCCCAGAGACCTGCTGGCTTCAAATCTGCATTTTCACAAGATCCCTGGTAAGGTGACAGTAGAGGTGGTCCAGGAGAAGGGGAGGACCCTCGGGCTGCACCGCACTGGTAGTATAGGCTCTGCTGTCCCAGCCGCTGAGCCCAGGTGTGCCCGTGACTCCATCTGTCGGTGGGGCCTGGGCCATCCGCCCAACTAGCTCCCAGCTCTGAGTCAGCACTTCTGTGTTAACAAGCCATTTCCCATACACAGTCCCTCTTCCTAACAACCCTGAGGGGCGAGCCAGGCAGATGTTACCATAAGCTACAGTTTGGGGATGAGGGAACCGACATCAGAGGAGGATGGGGTTGTCAAAGGTCAAGTGGACAGGAAGGGGCAGAAGAGGGACAACCTGGGTGTCCACCGGCTTTTCCCCAAGATGGGGTTAGTGGTGTAGGATGATAACTGGCCACAGAGTCGAACCAAACCAGCTGTGTGATTTATGATTCATGGCATAACATTACTGAAATTCAGTTTTTTGTCTGTACAATAAGGGAAATCATCGTGAGGCATGAAGGGGTGGAGCCCACGAAGGTGCTTCTAGGAATTGGAGGTTCTTTTTTTTTTTTTTTTAAGATTTTATTTATTTATTTGACAGAGATCACAAAGGCAAAGAGGCAGGCAGAGAGAGAGGGGGAAGCAGGCTCCCTGCTGAGCAGAGAGCCCGATGCGGGGCTCGATCCCAGGCAGAGGCTTAACCTACTGAGCCACCCAGGTACCCCTGGTGGTTCTTTTATTGCCAGGATCTCACTTGTACGTGGCTTCTCAGAAGGCTCTCCCTCTCTGGGTCTGACTCTCAGTGACCTTGGGGATCCTAGTAGTTGGCAGGGCTCCCAGCTCCCACCCCCCCACCCCTCCCCTCCCCTCCCCTCTAGGGCCCCACGTACGGCCTGTAGCTGGATGGTTAGGTCGTTCTTTTCCTGGCTGAGTGTGGCCATCTTCTCCTCCAGCTCCTTTACCCTGTTTATTAGCTCCTGTGTCTTGGACATGGCGTTCCTCAGCTCCTCCTCCTTGGCCTTCATCTCCTCCTCTTGCCGAGCCACATTCAGGAGCGGCTTGACCTGGGTGGAGAGCAACACCATACTGTGTCATGGGGATGGGCTTTGGCGGGGGCTCGGTGGTGGGCTGTGGGCTCTGCTTCAGACAGGACGTCACATCTCCACAGGGGTGGAAAACATCTCTTGGCAGTCGTGAGGAGGAACCTCTCCATAGATGCCCTGAAACATCCCTGGCCTCCCCAGAGAGGGCCCATCCTGGCTGGGAACCAATCCTCAAGGTGCTCTTTGATCCTAAGGGACACCGAGTTAGATGTTCTTTGGCATCTAGCCATGCCCAGTGCTTATGTCCATTCTATAAATTGTGTGCTCAGGAGCCCTGGCTGAATTCAAGCTCTGGTTTCACCTACCTTTCTCCCTCACTGACTCCTCCCTCGGTCTCTCTCCCTGTCACATGTATATTCTCAGTGTCTCTCTGTATTTCTCACTTACTTTTCTTTCATCTGCTCCCCACCGTGGTCTTCCAGGACTCGCACGACCCAGCCTCATTCACCCTGCTCCAGCTCAGCTGGTACATCCCGCCTCTGCCCTCTTGCTCCCTGCTCTGTAGGGCTGCGCCTGCCTTGTCCCTTGGCCGGGAGCTCCTGCTCCTCTTCTGCACCCATCGCCCCCTAACCGGACCTCTCTATGCATTTTACCCTTCTTACCCTGCAAGAGGGCCTGGGTCCATCAGCTCCCTCCACCTGTACTCCTCGCCCTGCTAGACCTTGAGTCCCTTGAAAATCTCCCTCATGCCCTCTGTGTCCCTACAGCTCTGAGCAGAGCTGGCAGGACAAGCCCTCAGGGTATGTCCTGACCAATGGATGTGTTTCTCTGGAGGGCAAACGCCCCATGGAGATGGATTTGGGAGAAGGCATCACCTCTCTTGGAAGATGACAGGGAAGCCACCTTGCCAGCCTGGGCTGTGGGGACCTGGGATGCCACGGTGGTGGGTCCATTTGAACCCACAACTATGTAACTCTTTTTATTCAGTGAAAGCCTCCCACAACATGTTTTTCTTTTCCTCCCATCAATTCATCCTATCTGGCATAAATAAGATTAGAGCTTAATTAAAAACTAAGGGAAAAGAATTTTTATTTTATTTTACTTTTTTAATTCATTGGAATAGGACCTTGCTCCGCTGCGTTTAATTAGTGGTTTTACTTTCTAGTAAAGAATGGGAGGTTTTCAGGCTTCACCTCCTCATCTTAATGGCTGTTGGCCTGGGGCTTCCCAGAGAGCAACACAAATACAAAGGGAGAAGGTGAGACAGATTTGGCATTGCATAGAAACCCTTTAATAGTCGTCATTACATAGTTACTTTAAAAACAACTTCTAAAAAATAAGAAACTGAATAATTAATTTCTTTAAATAATAATTTTTAAGAACAGAAAATAACTCGTCAAATCCACCATTCTGTGGATGTGTAATGCTTGCTAAGGATGAGATTAAAGCAGATAAGGATAAAAAATTTCCTTTTAAAATAAAAATTTCAAAATAAAAAACTGAGTGGACATCTGGAAAGAGAGTCTGTCATAGAACAGGTGGGGAAATGAGCGGCGATGCCTGGACTCTGAGAAATGCTTGTCTGGACTCCTCTGTGATCTCAGGTCCCTGAGCAGGCTGGCCCATGTGTGGGTGCCTTTGGGGATGCAGACCTACTATCCCTCCTTCAAACCTGTGGCCAGCACTGTGTTTGAAAGCGCTTTCCCGCGGGGAAGGGAAAGAAGCTTCTGCATGAGCTGTGGGGGCTGCAGGGTCAGAGAGAGGACTCACACCTCCACCTGGCTGCCCCTTGAGACAACACCATCCCAGCAGCCCTGCATCCTGCCTCCTCTGGGGCCCAGCAGGGTGTCCCCCCTAAATGGAGGTGGGGGTTGTGGGGGGCAGAGCCGGGGACACCATCACCCACTATGATTCCGCCTGCATCAGGAGGACAGCTCATGGCCTCCTGCATTGGTCAAGGGCAGGCTGACTGCTTGGGGGTCCCGCAGCCCCACCACCTGGCTCACTCACTGCCCTCTGCCATCTCGGAAGAACCTGAGGACTGGGAGGTCAGCCCCCATGATTTCCTGAGGTCATTCCAGCTCCAAAGCTAAGGCCTTCACTAAAGGAGCTGAAGATACTTCGACAGGCCCAGGGAGAGATGCTGATAACTAAGCCCACTTTCTGTAGTGTGTGTCGGGGCAGGGTTGGGGGGGGGGGGCGCGCGGGAGGCTCTCAGGGAGGAGATGAGGCCGGAAAACACACTGTGGTTGTTCCTTAGGGAGGAATTTGCCCCTGTCTGGAAGGAGGCTAGATTCTGCCTTTGTCTCATTTTTGGACTGTGCCTGCAGCATCCTGTGGCCTGCCACCCCCGAGAAGTACCTCCACCCAGACCCAAGGTCCCCCATCCCCTCGCAGCAGCAGGCTGGCCTGGCCCCCCTAGCCCTACCTTGTTGTAGAGCTTCCACCAGCCCCAGTAACGCAGCTCCAGGAATTTGCGTGTGTTCCGCTGGATGACTTTCAGGCCGATTCTGCAAAAAGGAAGCCGGGGTCTCGTGGATTAAAGTGCAGGTGTCAGGGCCTGGCCTCCCAGATAGAACAGTTCTTCTCAGACAGCCCAAGGCTCAGACAGACCATTCATTCCTTCTTACACTGCCCTTCCTTCTGATCCCTCAGCGGAAATCGCCCATTACCCTCTGCATCCTATCCATCTGCAGTCTCTCGAGCTGCCTCTTTGTCCCTGGCTCCTTCACCCAACTGTCATTTACCGAAGCCTCCTGGGTGTTGAGGCCCTGGGCGGGGTTGGGCTTCTGTCCCACCCTCCGCTCCTGATCAGGGTCCCTGCCTTCAGCCCGGGTCGCAGAGCGCCTAGTGGATATCAGGAACCCATTATTGTTGTTATTTGCTCATTACTGTTATTATTACTAATACTACGGCCACAAAGACCCAGTGTTAACCAGTGGCCATCCAGAGGAGCCCAAGCTATTTCCTGATGATGGTTTTAGAGACACCGCTGGGAAACAGGATTCCAGGGGCAAGGACTTGGAGTGAGGGTTTCTGGGTTCCAGTCTTGACTCTTTCTGCATGAACCAGGGCCAGTCCCTTCACCCTTCTGGCCTCAGTTTCCACGGGGTGCTGGCCTGACCATATCCCTATCATAGTATCGTCACAGGGATCAATAAGGGGAAGTGATTTATAGGATTTATATTTGGTGCCCCCTGTTAGGAGTTGAATTGTGTCCCCTTCCAAAAGATATGCTGAAGTCCTAACCCCCAGTACCTAGGAGTGTGACCTTGTTTGGAAACAGGGTTATTACTTAGGTTGAAAGAAGATCATAGTAAAGAAAGGTGGGTCCTTAACCCAAAAGGTCTGGTGTCTATATAAAATGAAGAAAGCCAGTGTAGAGACACAGACACAGAGGCAAAAATCGGAATGATGTGGCCATGAGCCAAGAAACACCTTGGGGCCACCAGGACTGGAAGAAGCAAGGAAGGTTCCTTCTTTTAGAGCTTTGGAGAGAGTGTGGCCTGCAACACCTTGATTTCATACTGGCTGGTCTCTGCAACTGTGAGAAAATACATTTCCACTGATTTAAGGCAGCCAGACTGTGGTGCTTTGTCACAGCAACCCTAGAAAACTAACAGAGGCCCCCAATAGGTTTCTTTGGGCCAGCGAAGACACTGGCACCCTCCCCTCATCTCACTGCCGGATGTTGCTAACACAGCTGAGAGCTGTGTGTGCGGCGGGTTCCCTGGTCATCCTGTGTTGAGTGAGCATGGCCTCTGGGGCCCACCCCTGTTGGTGCTGGTGAGTGCTACCTTCGTTCCAGCATCTTCTTGAACTCAATCCTCATAAGGAAACCCCGGAGGCGACACTGTAACATCGTCATGATCTTGGCCAGCCGCTCGTCCCGCATGTCCTCAAGCTTAGCCAGGATGCCAGCTCGGAAGAATACCTAGGGGAAAGACACACCCATCTGAAAAGAGGCCAGCTGTCACCAGAGGCAGCCACTTGCAGGGAGTTTTCCATCCAGGCACCAGGGGTCCAGAAAGGTCCTTAAAAGTTAAGAGGGCTGGGCTAGGGCTGGTGTTTGAGGCCCCTTGGGAACAGCTGGCCCCAGCCTAGACACCGCCAACAGCAGGACCACGGCTGGCCCCAGCGTCAGTTTCCCCTTGCCCTTGGCTCCTCCTATGGGCCTTGCACTTAACTGGCTGGGTCACCCTGAATGTGTCTCCTCACATGTCAGGGCCTTAGTTCCTCATCTGTGAAATTCGGATCTTGATCCCTCCCCGAGGGTTGCTATGAGGATTGGAGATACTGGGTGGAAAAGTCTTGTATAAACTGCGAAGCTGTAAGTAAAACGTGATCTATCTTCATAATCCTGGCTGCTGTGATGACTGCCCAGCACCTGGGGTGGCAAGGAGCCTTCCTTCTTTACCGCCATGCAAAACAGCCTTTGGACAGTCACAGTTCCCCAGGGACCTGGGAGTGGGAAGAGGGGCTAGTGAGGGTGGGGGTGGGGTTGACTCTGTAGGAAGGATAGAGAGTTTTAGAAATGCTGCCCAGTTTCAGGCACCCAGCTCTGATGTGTGAGTGGGGCACAGCCCCAGGAAAACAGGGCCAGCTTTGCAATTTGTTAGAAAGAGCAGGAAAAAAAAAAAAGAAAGAAAGAAAGAAAGAGCGAGCAGGAAACACCCAGCCTCCAGGAAATGCAAAGTAAAGTCTCGAGAAAACTTAACTTTTAAGACCAGAAAAGGCAAGGGTTTGCAAGGTTGTGGATCAAGGGGAAGGTGAGTTGGTACAACAGTTTTGGAAAATCGTTTGGCATTCCCTTGTCAAGTTAGATGTTTGCACACCCCGAAACAGGCAACTGTCCTCCTCAGCTTTAACATATCTGTCTCCATCCTGGCTGCACATTGTTTCTGCCTGGAGGGCCTTGGAAAGATGCTGAGACCTGGACATAGGTGATTTCAAACAATTTCTGGGGCGAGGCTCTGGCATTGGTATCTTTGCCCCGCCCCAAAAGATTCTAATGTACAGCCAAGTCTGAGAATTTCATTCTAGAGAAACCCCTACATAGGACCACACACAAAGATATTTAAAGTAGCGTTGTTAATAACTGTTGGGGGGAGAAAATTATTTCCAAGGACAGAAGAAAGGGTAATTGTGGTGTGTCTGTCTGAGGCAGCAAGATATGTGAATGATTGTCATGTTCTAACCAACAAGAATGGACCCTGGAAATACAATGAAGGGTTAGAAGCATGTTACAGGAGAGTATATAAAGTATGACACTTCCACGAAGCTCAGAACCAGGCAGAAACCAAGGCCAGATGCATATGCAAGATAACTATTTTTTTTAAAGGCAGGGGGCTGGTTAACATTCAGGACAAAGTTTATTCCTGGGGGTGGGGAGAAAGGAGAGGAAAGAGATGCAAAGATTAAGTTCTGGATTTTTAAGTGGGCTTGTGGGTGGCTGTTTTATTATTAGTGTGTTTCATAAGGTAACATCTTTTTATAAGCCTCAAGTAGTATGTAATAGAAACTTCTAGAAGGATAGAATGTGCCAGGAAACCTGTACCTGGCCTCAGGCTGCCTTGGATGTGCTATGTCACTTTAGCCAAGCTACTCTTCTTGGGGAGGGCTCGATCTCCCCTGTTGTTCAGTGGGAGTGCAGGACCCTGAGTCTTCCCAGGCCCGAGAATCTATGAATCCACACATTGGGGCAGGAAGCAGAGCCCCCAACTAAATCTTTTATGTGGATGCTATGGTACCAACTGGAAGAGAAAGTTTCCTCTCCCTGCCTTCTTCCCACACAAAAACTCAAAGAGCTAGCTATCATGGGGTTGAGACATTGGGCCTGATTTAATGAAATGTTTTTTTGATATTTCCCAATGGCTGCTCATTGAGGTGTGTCCTTTCAGGAGTAGTGAGGTGAGCGTGTGGCTGGGGGTGGGGCCCACATGCGCCAATGATGGGGATAAGGGACACAGCTGACCTGCAGAATCATCCTGGTCTCTGTGCTGCCTTTGCCACAAGAGCCTGCCCGGTCCTTGGGGAGCAAAGCTGTCCCCAGAATCCCCAGACCTTTATCTGGACCCGAGGTTCCCAGTGCAACCTTTGCACAACCTCAAATGTAGTCCGTTTGCCCAGCCAGTAGCTGTGTCGGATGCTAGCAATGGCAGCCCTATCTCCCCTTCCCACGAGCAGCATCTTGGGGGTCCGAGGCCTGCTCCTTCCTGCCTGGTTCTGCAGAACTGGGCACATCAGCTCCATGCCCCTGTCCCCACTTCCTCAAGTTTCCCATCCTTCAAAGGTGGGGGTGGGAGAAGCAGCCGGTATTTTGTGATTATGACAAAACCCAAAGTGTTCCTCAAAGTCAGTTTAGTTGTGCACAGCATGTCTTAATTGTGAAGGAGGCCAAAGCTAGTAGTTCTGGCAGATTCTAGAGCAGTGTGATGATTCTGCCAGCACTTACTACCAGAAGCAAGCTCCAGGGAGCTGGGGACTCTGTTCTGTTCGCTGGTGTATCCCTAGAGCCTTGAACCATGCTTGGCACAGTAGGTGTTCTGCCAACATTTGCTAAGTGGCCAGAGGTGTGGGATGTACACATAGCCCGCAGCATCCCCGTGCTTCCCCAGGCCTGTGGGCTACACAGGGGCAGGCTTTGAGCCCGATGCTCCTGCATGCAAAGCTGGGACCCCTCCTGGATCACCCTGGTTGTCAGGCTGGGGTGCAGTCTGCTCAGGCAGCTGTAGAGGGACACCTCGCACCATTAGCCTGGCTGGTCCTGACAAGCCCAACAGGACTCTGCAGGGCCAGGAAGTGGGACAGACACAGGGCAGCCTAGGTCCGGTGAGTCAGGATCAGGCAGCTCTCTGAGTCAGCCCCGACTCACCTGCCAGCTCAGGGCTGGAGCTTTCAGTGTGGTGGGCTGGGATTATGGTGCTTTACTCTTAGACCTCACCACCCCCCAACACAAACTCACACAGTTTCATGCCCCAGTCAAACCCAGGACCTCGATTCTTACTGGGGTTCATACAGGCCTAGGAAATAATCTACCATTTAGTAAGTACCTGTCTTGAGTTGGGTTCTCATCCCCCGAATTCCGTGAGATCAGCCGTATCAACTCTCCTTTTCCAAAGGAGGAAACTGAGGCTCTCATCAGCTGGGGGGTGGGGGGGCTTGCCCAAGGCAGGCAGTTGGAATTCACGCCCTGAAGCTCACCTTCTGAGGACAAGGCTGGGTGGCATAGGGAGGGAGTGTCACCGGAAGAGGTTACCTTGGTATGCCCAATCTTGTACTCATTCACATCCAGGTCGATGGATCCGAGCAGCAGCTCTGAGGCCTTCTTGTTGTCTACGAATCCCTGAGGAATCACGTTGGGGTTCAGCACTTGGTACCTGGTGGGAGAGAGACAATGACAATTGTCGTCATGCCCAAGCTGGCAGCTTAGAAAGCATATCCACACAGTTGACCTTTGTGATAGTCTTGGAGTCACGGGTTAGACCTGTTTTACAGATGGCCACAGCAGGCAGTGGGTGGGACTGACAGGTGACCTTGGGGAGCAAACACTGGTGTTGGTCAGGAGTTCATGAAGCGGCAGATGCTTCTAGAAATGAAGACACCCAAATCTTTCCTTCCCGATCTTTCCTTCCAGGCATAGAAGTGCTGCCTTTCCTGACCTGCCAGCAGCCCTCTTTGTGATTTCCATGAGTCCTTCCCTGTTTAGAGCCTTCAGAGGGCTTGGACAAGATGACCTCTAATGACATGTCCTGTTCCATCCGTCTGTGGTCATATGTTCCAGCAGATAGGGAAGGGACAGAAGGAAAACAATGCCTTAGGTGGAGGTCTTAGTTTGGGTTCCCCCAGAAGCAGACCTTGAGACAAGAATCCAAGTACAAATGGTTTATTTGTGGGGGACCGGGGGGCGTGGAGGGTGGCAGGGTTGGGAATGGGGTCAGGGAAGTTAATAAGAGACATGTTATCAGACTAGTTATCACAATGGGTAGCTGGGACTTAATTCTGCTGGGGGACACTGGGAACAGTGGTATGTACCTCTACCCAATCCCACCTTCAGTCATTCAGTGACGTCTCATTGCTGGCTTGAAATTGGCCATGAGAGAGTTTATCCCATGGAATTCCAAAGACACTACAAACCAGGGCTTTTAAATTTTTATTATTTTTTAAAAATTTAACCTGGAGAGGCTATTGTTAGACATTTATCTGGAAGCCGGTACAGAACATGCCTCATCGTTAGGCCACTAAGAAGAGTGAGGGAATTGAAGTATTTATCTGCCAATTGTCCTCAGTCCCTGGTTGAGGGCTGCTCCTGGGGAGACATTACTTCCTGAGACTTTCAGCCTGCCCAGTAGCAAAGCAGGTTCCAGAGCCAGGGAGGCCCTCAGGCAAAGAAATGCACATGCTAGCAGTTGAAATTCAAGTCAAAGCATAAAGTAATAACAGTGAGTTGGTATCTGCTGTGAGGTGTAGCGTCTGGGACAACAGGACTGTATTTCTCCATTAGTCAGTCCCTGTCAACCGAGAACTGTAGACTCATGGTATCAGGGAGACACCACTCACCTCTGTTTGAACTCCGGGTACTGCATCCTGTTTGGGAAGCCCTTCCTGCAAATACGGATGCCTTCCAGGACTCCGTTACAAGCCAGCTGATGCATGATCAGGTGGGCGTCCACCACGCCTGCCAAGGGGGAGGGCATAGGACGTCGTTAGGACTCTCGGGTGGGACAGGCTACTCCTTGCCACCGCAGAAAGCTAACTGAGCATCTGTGTCGTCAACCCCTGTCTCCTCCCATCACTGGCCAGGGAGCCCCACAATTCAGCCAAGACCCAAAGACCCCCCCAATGTGACTTCCAGCTGGTGCCCACCCAGCCAAAACATGATTTTTGCTTTACAAAGCAGCTAGAACATGAATTTTGGGCAATCCGTTTCTTTAAAGACTTTATTTATTTGAGAGAGGGCTAGTGTGTAAGCGAGGGGAGGAGCAGAGGGGGAGAAAGAGGGACAAGCATTCTCTACACTGAGTACTGAGCCCCATGGGGGCTCGATCCCAGGACCCTGAGATCATGACCTGAACCAAAACCAAAAGTCAGACACTCCACCGACCGAGCCACCCAGGTGCCCCCAGATGATCCATTTTGGGGGGATCCTTTGGTGCCCCGCTTTGCCCCAGTCATCCCTGCCGATTAAAAGTAGACTTAATTCATACCTGGCTCACAGTTTGCACCCAACAAATGTTAGTTATTTTTACTAACTGTTATTGTTTCGGTGGGCAAAATTGTCCAAGTTTGAAAAAATTGGTGGGAGGAGAGGGAGGCAAAAAAAAAAAGAGTACTTCCTATTTCAAAAGTAACTAAACTTCTGTAAAGGGGGGGGTACTTCATTTGAACAAACACTAACTTCATGGAGCCCCACGGTGTACCTGATTGCTTGAACTCGTTGGGGACAATACAGCGGACAAAATGGGGAGCGGTGCTGTGGAGGGTGGTCATCAGCTTATTCAGCTGCTCCTGGGGACGGAGGAACAAGAAGCAGAAGGACTGAGTAGAGCTCAGTGTTGGTGTTGCAGGACTCACACGCTCAGCAGAGCTGTTTATTTAAAGTTCAATTAATTAAATTCAGATTGAGCTCTTCTGCCACACCAGCCTCTTCTCCAGTACTCTCTTGCCACATATGGCTAGTGGCTATCATCATGGACAGCATCTTGGGTGGTGGCTGTCCTCTCAGAGGGACTTGCCCAAAGTGACATGGTTTTCTTGATATGGGTTTTCATGACGGGGCCCTTCTCACTCAATGCTGGCTCATCAGAGTCTCAGTACTAGAAGGAACCGTAGTACCTGTCAGGATAAACCCCTGCCCGTTGTGACCTCCCGACTAGACGGTTCCCTCCTCCTCTGCTTGGATACCTCTAATGATGTAGCCTGCTCTGCCTTCGGGCAGCCAGATCCTTGGGAAATACTGAACTCTTCCTTTGTGCTGTTCATCTACACTTTGGAACATGTCCCCAGTCATGCCCCCAATGGAAGTTGTGATCCGCCCAGAAGGTCTGCCAGCCAACTTTAGGGCTCAAGATCTTAGGCACCGATATGTCCATTGATACCACTCTCTGGATTTCAGTTCTGAAATGACATGGTTGGGCTGTGCCATCTCTAAGGGTCTTTTCTGCCCTGAGGTCCTGTGGTTCTGCGACCCCTTCAGAAGGAAGCAGACTCCTTGAATGAAAGAGGCAGCGGTAGGCATAGAAATGAAATCATCCTGTCCTGGGCTGTGAGGTGGCAGGCGGACCACCACACCATTAGAAGGGAGGGTTTGATGGAGGGTAGGGTTCACTGGATGCATAGTGGCTTATAGGGCAGCCCCTACTCACCCTGTAGAAGTTGGAGACTGTCATGAAGGAAGACCCTCTCTTCTGCTTCTTGCTTCCAGCTGAGGAAGAAAGACAAGCACGTTTCATGTCAGAACACAGCGTAGGACATTAAGCGTTCTGTGTCAAGGAAATGCATTCTCTGGTTTAAAAAGCTTTTCTTGTGGGGGGTGCCTGGGTGGCTCAGTTGGCCAAGTGTCTGACTCTTGGTTTCAGCTCAGGTCATGATCTCATAGTCCTGGGATTGAGCTCTGCCTTGGGCTCTATGCTCAGCGGGGAGTCTCTCTCTCCTTCTGCCCCTCCCCGCACACTTGCTCTCTCTCTCTCTCTCTTTCTCTAAAAAAAAAAAAAAAAAAAGCTTTTCTTGGGAGTAGGTAAGGTGGGGCCTTCACAGCAGGAAAGAGAGATCTACTAGGGAATGGGTGAATGGGATGACTGTGGCCTAATTTTCAAAAGGGGCATTATGCTCTTTGGAGAGTCTGTTTTCCCTTTGTGGTCTAAAGCTACACAAGGGGACAAACTGTTCCCATTGCCTGGGAAGGAAGAGAAGCCCATAGACCACCTGGAGGAATTACATGTTGATGATGAAAACATCTCTGAATTCGAGGAAATTTGAAGTTCTTGCCCCTCTGAGTGGCAGCCATATTGGGAAGTTCCCCTCTGGGGTGTTTCCCTGTGGGCCACATGACCTCCATGGGGTAGAAGGCAGGGCTGGGTTTTGCCTTTGCCTCAGACAGAGGAGAACAGGGAGCAGAAAATAAGGACACAGCATTTGGGCCTCAACTCTTCCAAAGCAGTGTCACTCCATCCATAGGTGATATGGGCCCAGGGATCAAATTAGTTGATGGAATTTCCCAGAATGGATCTGTATCTCTCCATTGCACCATCGTCCATGGCCTACCTCAAGCAACTTGTCATTCATTTATCCATTTAGCAAGAGTTGAATAAGAGAGTTTTGTTTCCTTATTTCCATTTTGGTCACTAAAGGGCATCAGTAGGGGGAGACTGGACACAATTAGTGCTCATCTGTACCTGGAGCCTCCTCTTCTTTGAAGAGAAGGGCCAGGAGTCCCAGGGATGATTTCTGGAACAAGCCCACCACTGTTTCATTCAGGGGGTCTTTGTTCTTCTCCAGCCATCCTGTGATGTTGTAACCCACCTGGAGGGGGGCAAGTGCCAGTGGTTACCCTCGGGTCTAGCCTCCGCCTTCCAGCTCCTGCAGGCAGAACCTCTACCAACAGCTTAACCTGCTCTGGGCTCCCAGGACCAACCTTCAACCCCATCTCCGGGGGCTTCCATTCTTGACATTTTCTGGAGTCCTGGGATGTCCCTGAACCACAGCATGAGGTGGAGGCCCCATTATCTGCTTTCTTCGGCATCCACATTTTGCCTGTTGAGGCCACCCTGTCTCCGAGCTTTTCTGACAAACCAGGACTCTAGCTACTTTCTGTCAGGCTGTGATCTTCTCTTGTGTGTCTTGCTCTGCTGGCTGCTCTGAGACTGCCTGACCTCTGACTCTTTTGCTACTCAGGTGGATTGATCTTCTTCCAGGCTCAGCCCTTGCTGTGAGTAACTGGCCTTGACCAGTGAAATCCTGAGCTACATGAAAAGCTCCAGACAAGGATGTCTGGTTTCTCCTTGTTCAAGGGCACACATCCCTTGGACATTGCCTGGTGGAAGGGGGGTTCCATCCATCCAAAACCGGGGGCTCCCTGTGCTCAGGTAGTTGGACATCCATTAATTTCTGCTTCCCATTTGGCCCTAGCTGGAGGCAAAGAGGAAGCACTTTTCAGATTTTTCCACTGAGCATAGGGAACTGAAGGAAGCAGGTAAGAAGCCAAAATCTTTGGGGTTTCCTTCTCCTATAGAGCTATAGACGTTCATCACCTCTGGGCTTACTTTAGAGCCTTCTTAGCGGTGTAGAGGCCCCATTAGACTTGGAATATTCCATTGCTACAAATACAGAGCTCTTGTCATTTCACTGTGGGAGGTGAGGTAGGCTCCCAACCCGCTGTTTGCTCTAGGCATTGGCACGATTCATTCTGCAAGTGATTGGCATTGTTATGGTTGATGAGATCATCCACTCCTGGCCCCAGCGCCCAATCCAACATCAGCTTTTCTGACAGCTCTGTCCTAAGGCTGCTGTTTCCCTGCAGTTAAACCCACAGAGGCTCGACAAACTCCGGTGGTAACAGGAGCCTTGGCATTTACGGCAATACTGCAATCCCAGGGAAACCAAACTCATTCTTAAAAGCTGGCTGAACAAACCTTGTCTCGCCTATCAATTATTCAAATAGAACCCGAGTCCTGGAGGCACTGAATTCCCTCTTCCCCAAGGACTAAGTTTGTCATGAGTAAGAAAGCCACTCCGAGATGTCATTTTGTTGATTTGGTGGCCACAAGCTGTCAGAGCGCAAAGTTGGGGGATAACTGGTGGGCCCGCGGTGTTTCTTTTCTCTTTTTGTGAGTGTTAGCAATTCTGTCCAAGATCTCAGTCCAGCCATCAAACCGAGGGTTGCAGACAATGGTGTAGCCCTGGCGGGTCTGAGGGCGTCAACTGCTGGCTGCCCCCTGATTGCTTTGGAAGTCTCAGAGGGGGAAGTGATGAGGAAGTATGAGTCAGAGGTCATTTCACAGAGCCGATTCCCCTGTTATATGGTGGCTGTGCTAGCTGGAGGCAGGAAACATCAGAAAGGCAAGGGCAGGAAGGACCTACAGGACCCAGACCCTAATGCAGCAGGAAGGTGGCCACAGAGGGCACCGAGGGGGTACTCACAGTGCCTGCGTAGTGGACGAGCTCGAAGTGGGCCTCAGGCCCCTTGCCTTTGCCCCCCTTGGGCTTGAGGAAGTTGCTGGACTTGCCCAGGTGGTTGTCATAGAGCGCTGCCTTGAAGGTGGCATCAGTGGCCTTGGGGAAGACGCACTGTTCCTCCAAGATGGAGAAGATACCCATGGGCTAGAAGGGAAGAGTGATGGGTGGTGTTACAGGAGGCCACAGGATCCCAACGGGGCCACTCAGATGTTGGCCTGGGAGTGGTGGGAGGGGTGCCCCAGACACCCAGGTGGCTGGCCAGGAAGCAGAACTCTGGGCAAGGAGCCCTGGTAATGGTGCAGTAGCGCCACGGTCCGGTCTTCGAATGCCAAGGCCATTTAGATTGGAAGAGGTTAGAATTCATTGAATCTAACACAAGGGACAATGGAGGTCAGAAGGGGCTACATAGCTCCCCAAATGCTAACTCCTCCCAAACAGTGGTGTCAGGCAGGCTTGGCCCTCAGGAAAATGGTAAAGTCAATGACACCTGTCCTCTTTGTGTTTAACACTCTTCTATCCGCTCTTGCCCTCAAAGACATTCCTGGCTACCAGGGGCTCCAGATGGTTCTAGGTCTTTTCTCATAGAACAAGGGAGCTCATGAATGCTGTCCCTCCACCCCAATCTATGGAGAGCCTGGATTTCTAAGGAAGATTTCTGGAAGAGGGCAATGCTTAACCCCAAAGGTCAAACATGAGGACATTTCAGGTTCTGTGACAGCTGGATAGGGAGGTGTTTGTAAGTGTTAGGGGACAGGTGGATTGTGCACACAGCCTGTTTTTGGAGACTTTTCCTGGGAGGTTAAGCCTGGTCTCACATCGGAGACCCCTGGCTGCCTTGCTGACAGCTTCCCTATGATGGCCCCTAGGCTGAGCCTCAAAGACGACATATGTTATTTGCTTCCTTTATTTTTAAAGTTTTTACTCCGAAATAATTTTAGGCTTGCAAAAGAATGTGAAGCATTGGGGTGCCTGGGTGGCTCAGTTGGTTGAGCGACTGCCTTCAGGTCAGGTCATGATCCTGGAGTCCCGGGATCGAGTCCCGCATCGGGCTCCCAGCTCACGGGGAGTCTGCTTCTCCCTCTGACCTTCTCCTTGCTCATGCTCTCTCTCACTGTCTCTCTCTCAAATAAATAAATAAAATATTAAAAAAAAAAAGAATGTGAAGCATTCCTACGTGTCTTTCATCTGACTTCTCGAAATGTTGATGCAACTTCGGTAACAATAATGAAAACCAGGAAATTAACATTGATAAAATTCTATGAGCGGACTGTTCAGATTTTGTCATTGTTCTGTTACTGTCCTTTTTCTATCCCTTTTCTGCATTTGACCAAACTATATATATTCTTGAATAGGCCCTTTGATAAAATGTTCCCTATGGTATGATTATAGGGGTTGCCAGTAGACTGCCTGGTTAAAACCTGACTCTGCCATTCACAGGGTGTATGACCTAGGACAAGTTACTTCCCTTCTCTGTGCCTCAATGTTGCTATCTGTGAAATGGGTATAATATATCACCCCCCCCCCCGCCCCACCCTAAACACACACATGTGTGGTAGCTTAGGATGAGCCAGTGAGTGGAGGCATCCAACAGCCCAACTAATAGTCGTCATTGCAAAACTATCATACCCATTTTGCAGAGAGGAAGCTAGGGGCCAGACCAACCAAGGTCGTTAGCAGTGCTGTTAGTGCCACCTCCCTCAGGCACCAGGGAAGTCCCCCTCTGAGCCTCCCCCCTCCACGCTCAGGGCCCTGGCCTCTAAGCCCCACCTTGAGCAGCAGGTTACCTTCTCCAGGAGGTCAATGCAGGCCTGTAGGTCAAGGCCAAAGTCGATGAAGACCCATTCGATGCCCTCCCTCTTGTACTCCTCCTGCTCCAGCACGAACATGTGATGGTTAAAGAACTGTTGCAGCTTTTCGTTGGTGAAGTTGATGCACAACTGCTCGAAGCTGTTGAACTGGGGTGGGAGGGCAGAGAGCGGGGCATCAGCCAGAACCCAGGCAGAGCCTTCCTGGGACCAGGACTGAGGGATGAGGCACAAGCTGAGCTCAGATTTGCTGTGGGGCCAACCATTGTCAGTTGCTGCCCCAGGTGCCCGAATGCTGACCACTGGACAGTCCTCTGTCAGCCCTTCTCAGTTACCCTCCCCTGCAAAGGCCCAGAGCAGCTTAGAACCTGCACAGCAGGGTTGTGGAGGAGGAGGGCAGAAGAGAGTGCAGGGTAGGGGACATGGGAACAATCCATGTTCTGACATTGTGTTGATACATGTGTGATCCAGCTGACATCATGATCCAGCTGACATCATGTTGATACATGACATCATGTTGATCCATTTACACAAGGGAAATTGACCAACACTTCAAATAAGGTTTTTCTTTCTTTCTCCTTTCCTCTTTTTCCCTCCCTCCCTCCCTCCCTCATGTGGTTAATGAAAATCATTGTGGAAAGAATCATTTCTTCCCAGGATAGAATCATTTGAGAGGCATTATGCTTCTGACCCCCTGTGTGCCTCTGGACAGTTCACACTCTGGGTGCAGTTTCTTTATCCTCATCCAGAGGATGAAAGGGTTTGAGGGGTTTACAAGCCTTAAAAAAAAAAATCAGAGAGTGCTTTCTCTTAATGAAATCCCATGCTAAAGCCGCATAAAAAATAGGTTAGAGCAGAGGTGCCGTTGTAATCAGAGGGCATGCTCGTGTGTCAGACCCTGTGCTGGGTTGCACCTGCTCAAAACCTTACAAGGCAAGAAGGAGGAGTGTCCCCATTAACAGGTGGAGAAAGAGAGGCACATAGCTTGGAAGTGGCCAAGCTGGGATTTGAACCCTGGTTGTTTATTGCACACACTCTATTGTTGACTCAGAGCAACCTCTTTTCCCCTAGTCCATTCCCTGCTGGCCATCAGTGGCTTCCCAGGACACCAGGGAACCCAGTTTGGAAACTCTAAGCCTCCTTCCGCTTATGAAATTAAAGGATTCTATTGTAGATGGCAGCCAGATTAACCTTTTAGAGCCTGAAAGAAATTGGGCTAAGCTGTTTTTGTTTTTTTTTTTAAGTGGACTCTGAATGCATGACCCTGAGATCAAGACCTGAGCCAAGATCAAGAGTCAGACGCTCAACCAACTGAGCCACCCAGGTGCCTCTGGGCTAAGCTGTTTAAAAAAAAAAAAATTCGGGGCACCTGGGTGGCTCAGTGGGTTAAGGCCTCTGCCTTTGGCTCAGGTCATGATCCCAAGAGCCTGGGATGGAGCCCCGAGTCGGGCTCTCTGCTCAGCGGGGAGCCTGCTTCCTCCTCTCTCTGCCTGCCTCTCTACCTACTTGTGATCTCTGTCTGTGAAATAAATAAATAAATAAAATCTTTAAAAAAAAATCCACCTGTGGCCTGTAGAAATCTTAAAATAATAGGATAATGGAGTGGAAAGGACTTTATAGATCATCTCTTCCAGTCTGTTCATTTTAGAGTTTAGAAAACTGAGGCTCCAAGAGGGGTAGCTACTTTCCTAAGGCCACACAGCTAGCTGAGGGCCAACCTGAGTCCAGAACCAGATCTACTGACTCCTAATCATGCTGCCTCCAATTACAGAGGTAAAACATTCCTGACCCACAACACCAGTCTGTGAGGAGACATGAGTCTCTCTCGTGTTGAAAAGAAGTGGGAGGCTACCAGTGTTGTGCTGGCCAATCAGCTTACTCTCTCTCAAAAATAAGAGGAAGGAAGGAAAGAAAGAAGGAAGGGAGAGAGGAAAGGAGAAAGAAAGAAAAACCTTATTTGAAGTGTTGGCCAATTTCCCTTGTGTAAATGGATCAACGTGATGTCATGTATTAACATGATTTCAGCTGGATCACAAAATTCTTGAAAACTCAACGGTCGGCCCTCACAAGCCAGTACAGGCTGGCCCCAGCATGTCACCCATTCAGTCCAGTCTGTTTACCCTATTCTTTATGATTTGA
>PISX010001603.1:126738-189443 GCA_004024625.1 Mellivora capensis | reverse complement strand
ATTTCGAGTTTATCTTTGTATACGGTGTAAGAGAATGGTCCAGTTTCATTCTTCTACATATAGCTGTCCAATTTTCCCAGCACCATTTATTGAAGAGACTGTCTTTTTTCCACTGTATATTTTTTCCTGCTTTGTTGAAAATTATTTGACCATAGAGTTGAGGGTCCATATCTGGGCTCTCTACTCTGTTCCATTGGTCAATAAGGAATAATACAGCATTTGTCTTTTGGTGACTGGCTTATTTCATTTAGCAAAATATCTTCGAGGTTCATTCATACTGTAGCATGTGTCTGAATTTCCTTCCTCTTTAGAACTGTATATTCCGGTGTATGTATTTACCACATTTTGTTTATCCATTCGGCTGCTGATGGCCACATAGGTTGTTTCCATCTTTTAGCTATCATGAAGAATGCTGCTGTGAACATGGGTATGTAAACATTTCTTGGAGACCCCGCTTTCAGTGTTTTTGAGTCTGTACCCAGGAATGGAATTGCTGGATCATATGGTAATTCTACTTAGAAGTTTTGAGGAAGTGTTATATTGTCTTCCACAGTGGCTGCACCATTTTACATTCCCATCAAAGTGCACAGGGTTTCAATTTCTCCACATCCTTACCAACCCTTATTAATTTCGTTTTTTTTTTAAGATTTATTTATTTCAAGGAGAGAGAGAGAGAGAGAGAGAGAGTGCATGAGCAGGGGGAGGGGCAGAGGAGAAGGGAGAAAATTCTCAAGCAGACTCCCCACTGACGGCAGAGCCAGACATGGGGCTTGATCCCAGGACAGCCTGAGCTGAAATCGATAATGGGCCATTTAACCAACTGAGCCACCTAGGTGTCCCTATTTTCTGGGTGTTTGTTTGTTTGTTTTTAAATAGTAGCCATCCTAATGGGGGTGAGGTGATTTCTCATTGTGGTTTTGATTTGCATTTTACTAATGATCAGTGATGTTGAGCATCTTTTCATGTGCTTATTGGCCATTTATATAGCTTTTCTAGAAAAATGTCTGTTAAAACCCTTTATCCATTTTTAAATTGGTTTGAAAATTTTTTTAATATGTTCTGGATATTCTTCATACATTCTGGCTATTAACCCCTTCCCAGATACATGATTTGCAAATATTTTCTCCCCATTCTGTAGGCTGACTTTTCCCTCTATTGATTATATATTGGGAAGGTTGAATACATTTTTTTCTATCTTTTTTATTCCTGGTTTACTGAAAAAAGTTTTATTTTCTTTCTTTTTAAAAACATGAATAGGTGTGGAATTTTTCAAAATGTTTTTTCTGCATCTATGGAGATCATAAATAAGATTTTTCTCCATTAACCTTTAATATAGTAAATAATATCAGTGGATTTAAAAATATTAACTATTTTTGAATTCCTGGGATTAAACTCAATCTTCTTGTGGTATATTGTGTATTTTTATACACTTCTGGATTTGGTTTGCTAATGTTTAGGATTTTTTACATCTTTATTCATTGATTAAATGGACTTAATAATCTTAATTTCCCATGTTGTCCTTATTTAGATTTGGTGTCCAAATTATACTTGCCTCATAATTGTGGAGTTGTGGTGTTGTCTCTCTTTTTCTATTTCTTGGAAGAATTTTTTTAGTTGTTTTTTTTTGTTGTTGTTGTTGTTCCTTAAGTTTAGTAGCCAAACTCTTTTGTATATTGTTTTGACCTAATGTTCTCTTTGTTAGAAAATTTTAATTGCTCTTCTAATTTTATTCATGTTTTTATTTATTTTTTCCAGGAATGTATCAATTTTATCTAAATTTTTAACTTAGTGGCATAAAGTTTTAGAGATATACCCATAGCCTTTTATTTTTTTAGTTTAATTTAATTTTAATTTTTTAAATTAACACATAATGTATTATCTGCTTCAGAGTTCAGGTCTGTGAATCATCATCTTACACAATTCATCAGCACTAACTATAGCACACACCCTCCCCAAAGTCCAGCCACCCTATCCCTCCCCACCACCCCAACCCCCACCCCCCACGCAACACCCCAGCAACTGTCAATTTGTTTCATGAGATTAAGAGTCTCTTATGGTTTTCTCTCTCCCTGGTTCCGTCTTGTTTCACTTTTTCCCTCCCTACCCCCCCACAACTCCCCACCCTATCTCTCAAATTACTTATATCAGAGATATCATATGATAATTGTCTTTCTTTAATTGACTTATTTTGCTTAGCACAATACCTTCTAGTTCCATCCTCATTGTTGCTAATGGCAGGATTTCATTTTTTTTTTCATTTTTTGATGGTTGCATAGTATCCCATTGTATATATATACCACATCTTCTTTATCCATTCATCTGCTGATGGACATCTAGGTTCTCTCCATAGTTTGGCTATTATGGACATTGCTGCTATAAACATTTGGGTGCACGTACCCCTTCGGATCACTACATTTGTATCTTTAGGGTAAATACCCAGTAGTGTGATTGCTGGGTCGTAGGGTGGCTCTATTTTCAACTTTTTGAGGAACCTCCAAACTGTTTTCCAGTGTGACTGCACCAGCTTGCATTCCCACCAACAGTGTAGGATTTCTCTGCATCCTTGCCAACATCTGTTGTTTCCTGACTTGTTAATTTTAGCCATTCTGACTGGTGTGATTTGGTATCTCATTGTGGTTTTGATTTGTATTTCCCTGATGGTGAGTGATGTTGAACACTTTTTCATGTGTCTGTTGGCCATTTGGAGGTCTTTGCAGAAATGTCTGTTCATGTCTTCTGCTCATTTCTTTATTGGATTCTTTGTTCTTTGGGTGTTGAGTTTGATAAGTTCTTTATAGATTTTGGATACTAGCCTTTTATCTGCTATATCATTTGCAAATAACTTCTCCCGTTCTGTTGGTTGTCTTTTGGTTTTGTTGACTGTTTCCTTTTCTGTGCAAAAGCTTTGGGTCTTGATGAAGTCCCAATAGTTCATTTTTGCCCTTGCTTCCCTTGCCTTTGGCGATGTTCCTAGGAAGATGTTGCTGCGGCTAAGGTCGAAGAGGTTGCTGCCTGCGTTCTACTCAAGGATTTTGATGGATTCCTTTCTCACATTGAGGTCCTTCATCCATTTTGAGTCTATTTTCGTGTGTGGTGTAAGGAAATGGTCCAGTTTCATCCTTCTGCATGTGGCTGTCCAATTTTCCCTACACCGTTTGTTGAAGAGTCTTTTTTCCATTGGACATTCTTTCCTGCTTTGTCAAAGATTAGTTGACCATAGAGGTGAGGGTCCATTTCTGGGCTCTCTATTCTGTTCCATGGATCTATGTGTCTGTTTTTGTGCCAGTACCATACTGTCTTGATGACAGCAGCATTGTAATAGAGCTTGAAGTCTGGAATTGTGATGCTGTCAACTTTGGTTTTTGTTTTCAACATTCCTCTGACTATTCGGGGTCTTTTCTGGTTCCATATAAATTTTAGGATTATTTGTTCCACTTCCTTGAAAAAAAAAATATGGTATTTTGATAGGGATTGCATTAAACATGTAGATTGCTTTAGGTAGCATAGACATTTCACAATATTTGTTCTTCCAATCCATGAGGATGGAACGTTTTTCCATTTCTTTGTGTCTTCCTCAATTTCTTTCATGAGTACTTTATAGTTTTCTGAGTATAGATTCTTTGCCTCTTTGGTTAGGTTTATTCCTAGGTATCTTATGGTTTGGGGTGTGATTGTAAATGGGATCGACTCCATAATTTCTCTTTCTTCTGTCTTGTTGTTGGTATATAGAAATGCCACTTATTTCTGTGCATTGATTTTATATCCTGACACTTTACTGAATTACTGTACAAATTCTAGCAGATTTGGAATGGAGTCTTTTGGGTTTTCCACATAAAGTATCGTATCATCTGCAAAGAGTGATAGTCTGACTTTTTCTTTGCCAACTTGGACGCCTTTATTTTCTTTTTGTTGTCTGATTGCTGATGCTAGGACTTCTAGTACTATGTTGAATAGCAGTGGTGATAATGGACATCCCTGCCATGTTCCTGACTTTAGCAGAAAATCTCTCAGTTTGTCTCCATTGAGAATGATATTTGCTGTGGGTTTTTCACAGATGGTTTTGATGATATTGAGGTATGTACCCTCTATCCCTACACTTTGAAGGGTTTTGATCAAGAAAGGACCGTACATTTCAAATGCTTTTTCAGCATCTATTGAGAGTATCATATGGTTCTTATTCTTTCTTAATGTATTGTATCACATTGATTGATTTGCCGATGTTGAACCAACCTTGCAGCCCAAGAATAAATCCCAATTGGTTGTGGTTAATAATCCTTTTAATGTACTGTTGGATCCTATTGGCTAGTGTTTTGGTGAGAATTTTTGCATCTGGGTCTGTAATTTTCCTTTTCGATGGGTCTTTGTCTGGTTTTGGGATCAAGGTAATGCTGGCCCCATAAAATGAGTTTGGAAGTTTTCCTTCCCTTTCTATTTTTTTGGAATAGTTTCAGGAGAATAGGTATTAATTCTTTAAATGTTTGGTAGAATTCTCCTGGGAAGCCATCTGGCCCTGGGCTCTTGTTGGTTGGGAGATTTTTGATGACTGCTTCAATCTCCTTACTGGTTATGGGCCTGTTCAGGTTTTCTATTTCTTCTTGGTTCAGTTGTGGTAGTTTATATGTCTCTAGGAATGCATCCATTTCTCCCAGATTGTCAAATTTGCTGGTGTATAGTTGCTCATAATATGTTTTTATAATTGTTTGTATTTCTTTGGTGTTGGCTGTGATCTGTCCTCTTTCATTCATGATTTTATTAATTTGGGTCCTTTCTCTTTTCTTTTTGATAAGTTTGGCCAGGGTTTTATCATCTTATTAATTCTTTCAAATAACCAGCTCCTAGTTTCATTGATTTGTTCTACTGTTCTTTTGGTTTCTGTTTCATTGATTTCTGTTCTAATCTTTATTATTTCTCTCCTGCTGGGTTTAGCTTTCTTTGCTGTTCTTTCTCCAGCTCCTTTAGGTGTAGGGTTAGGTTGTGTAATTGAGACCTTTCTTGTTTCTTGAGAAAGGCTTATATTGCTATATAATGTCTTCTCAGGACCACCTTTGCTGTGTCCCAAAGATTTTGAACAGTTGTGTTTTCATTTTCATTTGTTTCCATGAATTTTAAAAAAATTCTTCTTTAATTTCCTGGTTGACCCATTCATTCTTTAGTACGATGGTCTTTAGCCTCCATTTATTTGAGTTCTTTCCAACTTTCCTCTTGTGGTTGAGTTCTAGTTTCAAATATTGTGGTCTGAAAATATGCAGGGAATGATTCCAGTCTTTTGATACTGGTTGAGACCTGATTTGTGACCCAGGATGTGATCTATTCTGGAGAATGTTCCATGTGCACTAGAGAAGAATGTGTATTTTGTTGCTTTGGGATGGAATGTTCTAAATATATCTGTGATGTCCATCTGGTCCAGTGTGTCATTTAAAGCCTTTATTTCCTTCTTGATCGTCTACTTAGATGATCTATCCATTTCACCGAGGGGGGTGTTAAAGTCCCCTACTATTACTGTAGTATTGTTGATGTGTTTCTTTGGTTTTATTATTAATTGGTTTATATAATTGGCTGCTCTCATGTTAGGGGCATAGATATTTAAAATTGTTAGATCTTCTTGTTGGACAGACCCTCTAAGTATGATATAGTGTCCTTCCTCATCTCTTATTATAGTCTTTGGCTTAAAATCTAATTTATGTGATATAGGGATTGCTACCCCAACTTTCTTTTGATGTCCAAAAGCATGGAAAATTGTTTTCCACCCCTCACTTTAAATCTGGAGGTGTCTTTGGGTGTAAAATGAGTTTCTTGTAGACAGCATATTGATGGGCCTTTTAAAAAAAATCCATTCTGATACCATGTACCTTTTGATTTGGGCATTTAGCCCATTTACGTTCAGGGTAACTATCAAAAGATATGAATTTAGTGCCATTGTATTGCCTGTAAGGTGACTGTTACTGTATATTGTCTCTGTTCCTTTCTGGCCTATTACTTTTAGGCTCTCTCTTTGCTTAGAGGACCCCTTTCAATATTTCCGGTAGGATTGGTTTGGTGTTTGCAAATTCTTTTAGTTTTTGTTTCTTCTGGAAGCTTTTTATCTCTCCTTCTATTTTCAAGGACCTAGCTTTTTTCAACCTAGCTGGATATTGTATTCTTGGCTGCATATTTTTCTCATTTAGTTCTCTAAATATATCATGTCTGTCCTCTCTGGCCAGCCAGGTCTTTGTGGATAGGTCTGCTGCCAATCTAATATTTCTACCATTGTATGTTACAGACCTCTTGTCTGGAGCTGCTTTCAGGATTTTCTTTGTCACTGAAACTTGTAAATTTTACTACTAGATGACGGGGTGTGGACCTATTTTTATTGATTTTGAGAGGGGTTCTCTGCACCTCCTGGATTTTGATGCTTGTTCCCTTTGCAAAATTAGGGGAATTCTCTGCTATAATTTGCTCCAATATACCTTCTGTCCCCCCTTCTTCTTCTGGGATCCCAATTATTATTATTGTTTCATCTTATGGTATCACTTATCTCTCAAATTCTCCCCTCCTAGTCCAGTAGTTGTTTGTCTCTCTTTTTCTCAGCTTCTTTATTCTCCATCATCTGGTCTTCTATATCACTAATTCTCTCTTCTGCCTCATTTATCCTAAGAGTAAGAACCTCCATTTTTTTCTTAAAGATTTTATTTATTTATTTATTTGACAGAGAGAGAGAGAGAAATCACAAGCAGGCAGAGAGGCAGGCAGAGATAGAGGGGGAAGCAGGCTCCCCGCTGAGCAGAGAGCCAGATGTGGAGCTCGATCCCAGGACCCTGAGATCATGACCCAAGCTGAAGGCAGAGGCTCAACCCACTGAGCCACCCAGGCACCCCTAGAACCTCCAATTTTTATTGTACCTCATCAATAGTTTTTTTTATGTCAACTTGGTTATATTTTAGTTCTTTTATTTCTTCAGAAAGGGCTTTTATTTTTCCAGGAAAGGATTCTCTATTATCTTCATGCTTTTTTCAAGCCCAGCTAACACCTTTATAATCGTCATTCTGAACTCTAGTTCTGACATATTACTAATGCCCATGTTGATTAGGTCCCTATCCATTGGTACTGCCTCTTGTTTTTTTTTTTTTTTTGAGGTGAGTTTTTCTGCCTTGTCATTTTATCCAGATAAGAACAGCTGGATGAGAGAAAAAAAACTAAAAGAGCAGCAACAACCTGAGAAAAATATGCAGTAACTAAGTCAGAAAAGACCTGAAACTGGGGGGAGAAGAAAGGAGGGAAAAAAAGGAAAAAATATATACATCAGACTGGTGAATAGAACAGAGCCACACACTTGATTTTGGGTGTATTTTGGTCTGTTAGAAGAAACTGCCTCCCAAAATTTTAAAGAAAGAAAAACTTATATGTGTACAAAAATAAGGGTAAACATGATAAATGGATGGAATATGACTGTAAAGATGAAAATTTAAAAATTGATAAGAAGTTGGTTGGAAAAAGAAAGAAAAAAGAGAAAAGAATGTGATCAGGCTGGAGACTAGAACGAAGCCATGCACTAGATTTAGGGTATATTTTGATCTTTTAGAAGAAACTGTATCCCAAAATTTTAAAGAAAGAAAAACCTATATGTATACAAAAAATAAGGTCAAATACAATGAAGGGATAGAATATGACTATAATAATGAACATTAAAATTTTTGAAAAAGATATTGATAACATAAAATAGTTAAAAAAAGTTAAAATAGGAAAGAGGAAAAAATTAAAAAGATAGAATAAGGAAAAAATAAAATAAAAAAATTTAACTTTGAGAGACTTAAGAATCATAGGAAAAAAGCGATGAATTCTATGTGCTGTATTCTTGTAGCTCTGAAGTTTTGCATTTCTCATTCATTGGTGAACTTGGTCTTGGCTGGATGTTCTTGTTGATCTTCTGGGAGAGGGGCATGTTGCAGTGATTCTGAAAAGTCTTTGCCAGAGGCGGAATTGCGCTGCCCTTGTGAGGGGCCAGCCTACGTGGCCTGGTTCGGAGGGCGAATCTGCTTGGGTTCGCTCTTGGGAGCTTTTGTTCCCTGAACACTTTCCGTACAGCTTTGCAGGACAGGAATGAAGATGGTGGCCTCCCAGTCTCTGGCCCCAAAGGAGCTGAGAGCTCAGGGTCCTGCTCCTCAGTGCACCCTCAGAGAAAAGCAGTCAACCCCTCCCATCTCCCTGGTCTCCGGCCGTGTTCAGAGCTCACCCAGTCTGTGACTGAGCATTTCCATCTCGAGCACATGGACCCATTTGGAGTCTCCAAACCCAGCAGAATCCTTCAGTGCCCTCCCACACCACTCCTCCCAAAGGAGGAAGGAGGGGGTCACCCCGGATCTGCCACCTGTGGGCTCCCTGCTCGAAGAGTAGTGGCCTGACAGTGCTGAGGATCACTGTTTAAGGTAACCCTGAGCTGAAAGCTCACTCCTCGGCTCCACCTCTGCAGCCATCTTCCCCGCCCCGATTCCTGGGAGCTCTGCCACACTCAGATACCCCCAGTCTTCTGTGACCCCATAAGTCCTGAGACCACACTGTCCCTGCAAGGATTCCCCCCCCACCCCCGCTTAGCCTCTGGAGTGATGTCCCTCAGTGGAGCACACTTCTAAAAGTTCCAACTTTGTGCTCTGCTGCTCTACCGCCATCTTGCTCCCTCCCCCATAGCCTTTTAATCTCAGCAGCATTTGTAGTTCTCTCTCCCTTCAATTTTAAATTCTGACTTCTCTTTTTTTGATCACTCTCCTTAGAAGTGTTTCTTGATTATTCTCTTCATATTTATTAAAAAGTAATTTCAAACATTCCTTTCTTACACTCTGCTTGTTTTCTGTTTCATCAATTTAGTTTTCTGTCTTTACTATCTCTTCTCTTCACCACATAGATCCCCTTACCTCCCTCTTTTGTTGTTCTTGCCTGATATGTTCCATCTATATATATAGAAAAGCTCATCAGAAGATATTATAATTTTTGCTTTTGGCCATTGCCATGTTATAAAGAGCTCTAGAAGAGAAGACCAGTTTAGTATATTTACCCAACTATTTATTTACCATTTCTGTTGCTCTTCCTTCATTTTTTTAAAAGTTTTTTTAAAGTCAGCTCTACATCCAGCATGGGGCTTGAACTCACAGCCCCAAGATCAAGAGTTGCCTGCTCTACTAACAGAGCCAGCTAGGTGCCCCATTCCTTCTTTCATTTTTGATGCTCTGAGTTTCCTTAGGTACCATTTCTCTTATGTCTGAAGAACTTTCTTTAGCAATCCTTGAGAGCTGGCCTGCTATCGGTGGATCTTTGCTTTCCTTCAATTGGGAATGTCACTTGTTTCATCTTCCTTTCAGAAGGCTATTTTTGCTGGGTATAAAATTCTAGTTGAGCCGATCTTTTCTTTCTACACCAGAAAATATTGTTCCACTTCCTTCTGGCTGCCATGTTTTCTGATAAGAAATCCATGGGAATGTCAGTGGTTGCTCCTCTGTTGGCAATGTGTCACTTTTCTATGGCCGTTTTAGAGATTTTTTTTCTTTGTCTTTAGTTTTTAGCTGTTTGATTATGGTATGTTTGGCATATCGTTCATTGAGTTTATTCTGTTTGGGGTTTTTGAGTGTATTGAATATGTAAATTTATATCTTTTGCTAAATTTGTGAGTTCATTTCCCAGAGTGGGAAAATTGGCCAGTTCCCTTCACTTCAGTACTAATTTGAATTCTGGTTTTCTTACCCAGTTTGCCTGCTATTGTTTACTTTTCAGAGTCCTCAGTTTATCTGTGCATTCTGCCTTTGCATTCAGTGGGAGATACAGTGTAGCATGTGCTCACTCCATCTTACCTAGAACTGGAACTTAGAGCAGATCTTTGTAAACAGAATTCTCAGTTGAGGGTTTTTTGACCACTAAATTCTTAGCTTGAGTTATTGGGGCTGTGAGAGTAGGTTATTACTGTAGGCCCACATTGGAGCTAGCTTGTGGTTGCACATTTTTAGGTTGAAAATTTTCCCTTTCTGTACTGTGCCAAGGTTTGAGATAGGTAACCTTCTTTGCAGTTCCTGGTCTAGTTCACTCTTGCTGTAAGGTTGTATCACCTTTATAGGGTGTGACACCTTTATAGGATACTTCTTATTAGACTTTCTACCATGCCTCTCATTTCATGCACTTCTCAAGACCTAGAGAACAAGAGCTCAAGTTACTGAACTTGGCCAATGACCTCAAAGTAGGAGCTGACTTTGGTGCTCTTTAGGTAGGCAATTTAACTTAGAATTCTTCAGGTTTCTGACATGACTTAGTGTTGCCTCAAGTGTTCTTTATGTTTTTGATTCTTTTCAAAATTTATTTTTAGCTGGGACACCTGGCTGACTCAGTCAATAGAGCATGTGACTCTTGATCTTGGTGTTGTAAGTTTGAGCCCTAGGTTGGGTGGCGAGATTACTTAAAAATAGTAAAAGTGAAATTTTTAAAAAGTATTATTAGTTAAAAAAGATTTTATTCACTATTTTGTGTTGCTTTCAGTAATTGGGTTGGCCAGATTATCAGTCCACCATCTTGCTGGTAATGAAAGTCCCAATAGAAACAAATTTTGGGCTCCTAATTATGCTCACTACTTTGCTGATCTTGTAAAAGGTATCTTTGTGGATGTGTGCTGTTTTCCTTATGGGACTTCCCATTTATATATGTTTATTTAATTTGTCTTCTTTAAAACAGTGTGTGGAGGTGATGATGAAATAAATACACAGTATTTTAAGAAGTCAATATATCTTATGTAAAAATTTAACCCATACTTAATACCTGATCTATAAGTGAATGAAGATATGTGGAATACTTTGAAAATGGTAAAGCACTATGTAATGTAAGATGTTATTATTTTTTTAATGACATATAATTATTTATTTAACCCATCATCTCTTTATGGACATTTAGAATGTTTCCAATTTTGTCTTAATAAAACTACATTACAGTGAAATACAAGAGTAAGCCCCAAGGTTTAGATCTCAGAAACCAGCATCCCATTTCTCCTCATCTTTCACCCAAGAATATGGTAGAAGCACAGATGCCTTCATACTATTGGCCATGAGATAACATTGGAGGCTGTGCTCTAATGTGTATTTAAAAAAATTTTTTTTAAATTTTTTATTAACATATAATGTATTATTAACCCCAGGGGTACAGGTCTGTGAATCGCCAGGTTTACACACTTCACAGCACTCGCGATAGGACATACTCTTCCCAATGTCCATAACCCAACCACCCTCTCCCTACCCCCAATATCAGATGTTATTTTATAAATAATTTAAAATCTCTTAATATTTAATCAGGCCACAGATTATTGTGAAAACTAAATTAAAAGGGCAATTCACAATAAATGTGAATGCCTGAGTAGAAGCCCCAGGGACTGATGAAGACCCACTGAACACCTGTCTTTTACAGATTTCAAGAAGCTTCTGCATATAAACTTGAACCAGATTTTTCTCATAAAGCAAGCAGAAGCAGTCAGTTAAGCAGTGCATCCCTCGGGAAGTTCATTGCTGAATTTGATTTCTATACAGTCAGAACTCTGGTTTGTTTATAAGGCATTTTATAGTTGTTTACAATGGTGGAAGGGCACACTTCCATGTTATTTGTGGTATTTGCAGGGTCTGACATCAGAAACCAAACATGTGTTCCTATACTTCAAGTTCTTTTTCTCATTGGCTCTGTCTTGGTGGCACCTCTGTACTTTATGTTTGAGATGGCTATGAAGTGTGGCATTCCCTATGCATCTAAACTCTGGGTTTGGACCCTAAGTTGGGCTCCCTGCTCAGTGGGGAGTCTGCTTCTCCCTCTCCCTCTGCCTCTCCCCCTGCACACACACACACACACACACACACACACACTCTCTTTCTCTCAAATAAATAAGTAAAATCTTAAAACAAAACAAAACAAAAAAAGCTCACTGTCAATCCTCAGATTATATTTAGGGCAGTGATTCTCAACCTGGACAGAACATCAGATTCACCTGGAAGCTTTGAAAAAATCCTGTGGCCATACCCCAGAATAATTCCAGTAGAATCTCTGGGTGTGGGGTGATTATGACGTGCAACAAGTTTGAGACTCATTGTGGGGTCTTGTGAGGAGGGTAGCAGTACCAGTCTGTGGGAAGATGTTGAAGTTTCTGCAGGAGTACCCTCTCCTGGTCCTCCCAGCTTACCCTGAACATGCTGGTCTCATGAGGGCATTAACCTGGCTGAGAGAGTGGGGACACCCAGTGTGTGCAAAGGTCCTGAGGTTGCAGGGGCTAAAGATGACTGGAGGGAGCTGATGAAGGTCATGGAGGCTGCAGGGCCTCTGCAGGGCAAGGAAGCCAAGGGTGAGGCAGTAAAAGCATGTGTGTGGACAGACCATGGAATTCATGTTAATAAGATCATTCTGACTTCTGTGTAGAGGGAAGGGAGGCATTGCCACATCCTCAGTGGGACAAGTGATGGTAGCTTGGTCTCAGGGCCAGTGTAGAGTGGAGTAGATTTGAGAGACATCCAGTTGGACAGGATTTGGAGGTTCTTGGAGGGGCAGATATGGACCTTGGTAGAAGGGCAGAGGTGTCAGGCTAGGGTGGGCCTGTGTTCCACAGAGATGCCCAGTGGTGCCCAATAAGTGTTTGTCATCCTGCTGAGGCTGGTTTTAGGTGCGACCTTGGGCTTTGTTTCACTTTGGGGGCCTCAGTTTCCCCATCCACGAAATGGTGGGATTGGAGCAGTGTTCTCATGAGCTTTATGCCCACAGTCCACACTTCCAGAAGACTCATGGCTGTTGTCCTCAGGGACCTCAAGCCTAATAGACTGACCACTAACTTGGTTTTCATGTGGCCATGGTACGTTCCTCTGCTGCTTTCTGAGAAGGTCACTGGGCCAGAAGTCCAAGATCAAGGTTTCGGCAGGGTAGGTTTCTCCTCTCCTGAGGCCTCTCTCCTTGCCTGGCAGGCGGCTGCCTTCTCCCCTATGTCCTCACGCAGTTGTCTGTCTGCGTGTCTGGGTCCTCATCTCCTCTTCTTAAAAGGACACCAGTCCTACCGCATGAGGGCAGATCCTCATGACCTCGTTTAAGTTAATCACATCTTCCAAAGCCTTATTTCCAAATGTAGTCATATTCTGAGGTGCTGGTGGTTAAGACTTCAACATAGGAAGTTGTGGGAACAGGATTCAGCACCAAATGATTTCCTCAAATGCTGAAGGAGGCAGTTGGGGCACAGGGCTAGATGTGTATTAAGCTCGTAAATGACATTTGTGGGCTCAAAAGCACGAACATAAAGGGATGGTGGGTGGTGGCAGTGCTGATGGTGGCACTGGTGGCATATGTACAGCTCCTCCCCGGACTCGCGTGCTAGAGCTGAGCTGGCGGCCGATGGGCGGGAGACACCCCGACCCCCACCCCAAGGTTGGTTGTCTGGAGACACATTATAAAATGTACCTTCATTTGTTTACTTTTTGAAAATCTCAGCACCAACATGGACTAAACCTGATGTGATCCATTTAATCTCTAGTATGCCAAGCACAAACACTTCTTGCTGTTATCTTTTCAATATGCCAATTGAATAAGAACTTAGAGGAATAGTATATCAAAGCCGAAACTCAAATAGTCTTCGGAATGGGCCCTCCTTTGTGTTGGTTATTATAAGAAGATCCCTACTGAAAAGCCGTGTTTGAAAACTCAAGTCAGTCTTCGTTTTTCTACAATTCATATTAAAATAAGCAATGGACTTTACACATGTTGACTTCTTCTGTCTTTCCAAAGACCTCTTTCCACTTATATTCAGGTATGGAGAACCTAGTATGTGCTGGGTTCTGTGGCATGGTCTTACCTTCAGGAAACTCAGTCCCATGGGGAAGACAGATGAGTAAGCTGGTGACCATGGCTCACTGAGAGGGTCTGGGGTCATGGCTAGCCAAGCACACAGTGTGAATGCAAAGGAGGATCCCTTCTCTCTGACCAGGGAGGTGGGAGGCAGCTTGTTGAAGGGCAGATGGGAGCTGGCGGGCAATGGGGCAGTGAGAGGGGAGGTGGGCTGGGGGTGGGGAGGGAGTTAGGGAGAGGCAGCGGAGGTGGCCCACTGGCCACCTGTCCAAGTCTCCACCTGGCAGTTTTCCTTCAGGGCCGTTGGTTGGTCCTCAGCTGCTTGGCCTGCACTGTGTCTGTGCCCCATTTTTTCTGGAAAAAGTGTGACTCGTCTTGGGTTCAAGGGTGGCCTTAGTGTCCAGATCTGGCCACTTAGCACATTCCAACCTCCAAACCCAGTGAGTGGGGCAGGGATGAGCACACTGACCCAAACTGCCTCCGTGAGATCCAACCCAAGACTTTTCTTTCCTCTGGGCAGCTCACTGAGAACATGAGGTCACTGCAGCCATTTTCCTGCCGCGAGAAAACCCGCCCAAAATGACTCGGAATGATAAAACTGAGGAGGGCCTGGGAAGAGGCAGCCACTTGAGAGCTTTGCCTGAGGGCCAGGCCTACCCGTGATTTTCCAGACTTGTCGGTAGTGGGGCAATTTGTTCATTTATTGGGTATTTTTTGCTTAAGCTGCTTGTCACTAAGAGTGCTGACGAGCACGGCTATCTTCTGATGATTACTGGGCCACAGAGTGCTCAGTCCAAGGGCTGGAAATGAGCATTTTGTTGGGCTAACCTCAGAACATAGGACACAATTGAAAAATCAGGGGCTTCAGAGTGTGACAGGCTAGATGGGGTTCGAAACTTGGCCTTGACACTTAACACCATGTGGTGCTTGTTGGGCATATATTTTTCAATACCCAAGTCTCCGAGTTTCATCATCTGCACAATACTGTGCTCCAATTAGGCAGAAAACAAATGTCTATTGAACAAATGTTTGTTGAATAAATGAAAGTGGTAGAAATATATGCATATCCTCTTCCTGCAGAATTATTTGCGTTTTCTGGCGCTGCATAGAATTACAGAAAATGACCTCGGGAGAGGTTAAGTAGCTTCTCTAAGATGGAACAAGTTTCTCAGGAGCCAGTTGAAGAGTCCAAGTGAGGGAGGCATCCTGTGGCGTTGGGGGCTATCATCCCGGCTAAGCACGCCTTCCCAGGCGAGCAGGGAGCCTGTCCCAAGGGGTCAAATCTAGGCTTTCTGATAGGGGTCCTCGGAAGCCTTTTCTGGAATGAAGAATGCTGTCAAGGGTGGAAGTTTGGTGTAGGTTGAAAGAGAAATCCCTTGCTCACGGTGCCTACTGACTCTCAGAAGCCAGCCCACGCCCGGGAGGGAGTGTGATGGGAAAAGAGACAGCGGGAGCTGGGGGCTGTTGCAGGACAGCCACTCCCGCAGTGACAAAAGGCAGCAGGTGGGGGCGTGGAGAACATATCAGAGGAGAGGGCAGGGGGCTCTGGGGTCAGAGGCTGCTGCAGAAATGACCTGCACGGCGCCCAGGGGGATGGCTGCGAGTCAGTGTTCCAGACTTCCCGGCCACCGGCCACCTGTGTCCCGGGCTGCAGCCTCCTGGCCACCCCTTCCCGACTGCCAGACTGCAAGCCCCCCAGGGGACCTTGTGGTGTTGGCAGCTTCCGGCAGAGGAGTGGAGATGGGGAGATTACGTGCACAAGAACAATAGGAACAAAGGGGAACAAAGGCTGCTTTCAGGCCAGTGTTTGCATACATGCTTCACAGTCTGAGGGAACTAAAAACAAACACCCTCCGTTGTTTCAGAGCTATGTTGCATGACTAAGGCAGTGATTTACGGACAGGGCTGAAACCTCGCTAATGGGTTCCAGCGACTTCAGTGGACCAAGAAAGGAAGACTTGTTCCCAAGGTCCCGGGTCGATGTTGGGGAGGGCTACTACGCCATAAATCACGGTCACCGCACAGGGGGTGTGGGCTTGCAGAAGCACTGGAGCCTGGACGGAAGCTGGCATCCCCGAAAAGTCGAGGTGCCTAATGACTTGTCAGCTGCTGCCAGCCACTCCTGCCCAAAGATGCGAACTCCCCACGGGGCTCTGACCAGCTCAGGGCCCTGTGCGGGTGCTCCCAGCCTCGCCTGAGACTTGGGTCTGGTCTTCCAGGATGTGGCCAAAGTGATGCTTTTTCCATCCCTATTCTGGGGGGTGCTCACATGACGAATTCGTTCCTGGTACTCAGCTGACATTTTCTTTTGCTCTCCCACTCCCTCCTCCAGTGCTAATGCTCCCCAGGGCCCTGCTGAACCCTTCTCTCTCTCTCTCTCTCTCTCTCTCTCACTGCAACCAGCTCCCCGCACCCCACATGCATGCCACCCATCCAGCTCCGCCACTGTGCTTCCCCCAGGCCCGTCACTTGCTTTTCTAGCTCATTAATCATTTTTGCTGCTTTTCTCTGAATTTTCGGAGTCGTTCACTAGTTTCCTGGACAGGGCCACACAGAGCAGCTGCTACTTTCACAGGCAGAGGACAGACCTTATGAAGCAGGCCCACGACAGGGATGTAGGAGGTGCTGTTGAGAGGAGACTCCTGCAGGGAAATGCAGTGAGTGCGCTGACTGCCTCCAAGTCAGAGCCCCAGGGCTGGACCCCTGGGAGCCAGGGATGCAGGACAGGGAGAGCGTAGGGCTTCCCTCGCTTCCCAAATGAGCACACTGGTTGGTGTTACTTATCCTTGCAGCAGGACAGTGATCTAATAAAACAATCAGGACCTTCGCGTCAGAAGATGGCGTTGTCACTCACCAGTGATGAGATCTTGGCAAATTCTTTGGGCCTTAACAACTAATCAGTGAAGCGGGAATAAAGGTGACGGTGACAGATGATGACGATGATGGTGATGATGGAGAGAATCCCAGTGGAATGGTGGTGTCCCTTCCCGTGTGTCTCTGGCTTGGGGTGGTCTCAAGTGTGCCCATCTGGCCCCCGAGAACAGGAGTGGGAGCTCTTTCTCCCTTCCTCGTAGGGGACTCCAGGGTCTAGCGGGGGTCATACATGTCTGAGATGTTGTGGGGTGCTGAGTGATTTGGGATGGAGGTGGGGGCACGAGGAGCTCTGGCAGGACATTGATGCCTCCCAGAGGAAGGCGGCACGATCTCACATCCCACCCTGGTGGGGCTCCTACTGGGGCAAGCTCTCCATGGCCAAGCCACATGGAGAGGCCACATGTGGTCTTCTTTCCCTTCTCAGTACCAAGCAGGTTCCTCTGGTTCCCCCCACCCCAACCAGGACACTCCCTCACAGTGCCCCTTGTCCCCTAGCAGTGCCTTCAGAACTTCTGGGATGCCCAACCATCTGTGGTCCCTCAGGCCTGGAGACCGATCCCTTTTCCCCATCCTAGCTCCCTCCGTGTTCTGATGCCCTCCACAAAAACCCTGCCATGTGGTCCCTACTGCCCACCAAAGTGGCACCTATCCCCTGAGGGCCACAGGAACTTGTTTATTTTCCAGGAGGCTGGGGAGGCCCTGGTCCTCAGCAAGGCTGGGGAGGGAGAGTGTATTCCTGAGAATCAGTTGAGATAATATACATACAAATGCCTCTTAAGTACAAAAATATGATGCAAATATGAGTTGCTATTATTTCTTCACCATGAAGACACTCGAAAGTAGCCCAGAGCTCTGGTCCCCGGAGCCAGAGTCAGTCTGGTCTGTGTCGGGCCTTTGCAGGGCTGGTCCCAGGAGGAGGATTGAGGTTTAGCGTTGAGGGGTGGTTGCGTAGTCCAGGGAAACAGACACACTGGAGGCCACTGCGGGCCACCTGTTGGCCTTCTGTCTTGTGTGTGGACATAGGAGGCATGCCACCCGTCTAACACGCCTATAACGGATAGTCCCAAATAGCCCCAAATTGTTGAAGCTCTGTTTTCACACTGGGGGTAAAGCAGTGCTCATGTCAGGGAGCCTTCTTCTTCTTCTTCTTTTTTTTTTTTTTTAAGATTTTTTATTTATTTGATACAGAGAGAGAGATCACAAGGAGGCAGAGAGGCAGGCAGAGAGAGGGGGGAAGCAGGCTCCCCACCGAGCAGAAAGCCCGATGTGGGGCTCGATCCCAGGACCCTGGGATCATGACCTGAGCCGAAGGCAGAGGCTTTAACCCACTGAGCCACCCAGGTGCCCAGGGAGCCTTCTTCTAATACTTAGAAACCTTTGGTCTTTAGGGGTGGAGACATTTTTGCACGGCATTGTTCACAGTGGGATTCGGTTTACGGGATAGAAAAGACTTGTGCATCTATTAACATTCGTCTTCAAATCGCCTGTTTCCTCCTCTCCGAGATTTTTAAAGCCTCGTCAGCAGTGTCTGACTCTGCTGTCCCGACCAGTCATTTCAGAGCCGGGCTCCACTGGCTTCTCTCAGACACGCCCTTTCGTTCAGGTCACTCGCTTCCCCCTGGCCATCGTGGGCTCAGTGTCTAGACTGGGGATTCGTGGTGGCTTTTCCCCACCACATACTCCATGCTGCCCCCACCACCTCTGTCTCTGCTCATTCTCACAGCCGTTCCCCGAATAAATACGCTCTGTCAGACTCTTTATCCCCTCAATGTCCAAGGAAACTGATTCATCACACTGAGGTTTCCGTCTGCGAACTGCTTCCAGACAGCCCGAGCCATGTCCTGGCCCGTGTGTGGGGTCTGGGTTTGGGTCTGGTCCTTCTCTTCCTTTGTTGTGCTGTATCTGATCTCCCTCGGGGATGTGGTCCCTGCCCCTTTCAGTGCCATTATTCCACACAGGTCCGTGGCCAGCCTTGGGTTTACCCGGAGACACATTCTTGCTGGCCAGGGCCGTGTGAAGCTCCTCGACTCTGGTCCCAGGTGCTCAGGCCCACGTAACTCTCACTGAGTCGAGCATGTTTGAGCCAAAGGGCGAATCTGTGGGCTGCCGGGTTTCCAGCCACTTGGTTTCCTGTCTCAAGTTAGTGTCATCCAGCAGTCCTCGTGGCATTTTTAGGGCCTTTGATGGTGGAAGGAGGAGCATTTCTTTCCATTTAGGAAAACAACCACTCCGTTGGGTCTGGCACTGATTTTCCCTGGCTAATTATTTTCAATCAAACGGCATTGTGAAGAAGCCATGGCGAACTTGTTCAGTAACTCTTCTGTTGTGTTGCTGTGCTTGTTGCCATGTTGAGAAAAAAATATTTTATCCCTTTAAGAGTCGTGACAAGAAGTCACAGAGGATTAACAGGGACCAGGTTGTAAATCGGAGATGGATTGTCCATCATGGAGGAGGGGCTGGTGACAGATTCAGCAGTCCTGCTGGGAAGAGGGAAACACCAGGTTCTCCATTTTGTGGAGCCAGGATCCTATATCAAATGAGACTTGATATATAGTGGACCAGCTGAGAATTCAGATAGTTAGGGGCAGGGAGCGCATAGAGCAAGACGTTCACAGGTCACCAAAAGAACGTTAAGGAGACCATTCTTTCAACAGGCATCTGGCTTCAGGAGAAGAGCTCAGCACTGAGACTATCTCTGGCAATGTGGCAGGACCAAGCCTCAACATTTAAAGAATTCCTTTCCCATTAAGAGACAGAGTCTCTGTCCCTCCTGTTGACAGACTTCAGACCGCTTTGACTGGTAAAGTATGGGGGAAGTGACACTATGCCACTTCTGAAGCTGGGTCACTAAAAGCAACTCTGTTCTGTCTTGTTTGCTGAGACAATGCACTTGGATCTCTGTAACCAGTTGAGAAGTCTGCCTATCTTGTGCTGCTGTGCTGCAAAGAAGCCAAGCCACATGGAGAGGCCACATGTAGACCCTCTGGTCTGCAGTCCTAGGCTTTTAGTGAGCTGAGCCAGATGCCAGATGCATGAGTGAACAAGCCTTCAGATGATTCTAAACCCGAGCTGTCAAACCACCCCCAGACATTGAGTCTTCCCTTGTTGAGGCTCCAGACTTTGTGGCACAGAGACAATCCATCCTCTCTGTGCCTCTTTCCGACCCACACAATCCATGTGCATGATGAGATGGTTGTGCTAAGCCACTAAGTTTGGGATGATTTGTGTATGTAGTACATTCACACACATGTGAATGTAGCAGTTGCTGCATTAGAAACTGGAACAGGCAACCTGTAAAATGGTGGAAAAATAAAGCAAGTTAAGGTGTTACAGAGAGATACAGGTGTAGGTGGGAGGCAGACTTTTGGGATAGGGTGTGAGAAAACTTCTCTGAGGAGCTGACATTTAAGTAGGGATTTGAATGATGTGAGCGTACAGGCTCAACTCTGGGGGAAACAGATCCTGGTTATAGAGAGCAGCAAGTGCAAAGGCCCTGAGGTTGAATGATATCATTCAAGGGATAGCAAGGGGACTATGTGCCTAGAGCTCAGAGAGTGAGGTGGGGAAGGATGGGAAATGAGAGGGAGCCATGCAAAGGGCTTTGCTGACCTTGATAAAGGATTTGAGTTTTATTGTAAACGAACAAGTGGTTTTGAATAAGGGGATATTCTCTGCACTCATTCCCTCACTGACTGTATCCAATTTCATGACTTCAAATAGCTTCTATATGCTAATCAGTTCTAAATACATATTTCTCACCCAGACCTCAGCTTGAATTCCAGATTTTTTATATGGCTGCTTACTCAAGTCTTCACATGGATCGTTAATAGGTATTTAAAATGTAATATGTACAAATGATTAGCCTATTTCCTGTCCCAAACCTCTTCCTCTGATAGTCCACTCAGTACTGTCAAATGGCAACTCTGTCCTAGTTGCTCAGGTCATCCTTGACCCCTTTCTTTTTTCATATCTCTGTTGGATCAGTAAATCCTACTGGTTCTGCTTCCCATCGGTTCCCTCTGCTTTTATCCTCACCTTCTCTCCATATATTCTCCTGCCACAAAGTGTGTCTGATGACAATCTGATTTTCTTTACCTTCCTAGTAGCTTGGTCTTTTTGCCCAGATGTTCAAGAGATTTTATATTTTTCTTTAAAGTCTAGAAATTTACCAGAATATATTTAGGTGTTTTGGTGTTCCTTGTTTCAGGGTTGATTTTGATTTTATATATGTAGTTTCAAGTTTTTAAATTAATTTCAGAAAAGTTTTCTTGAATTGTGGTTTTTAGGTTTGGTTCTGTTCCTTGCTTTGGTTTTCTGGTGTTGTTGTTGTTTGTTTGTTTGTTTATTTTTGGACTCCTTTTATACAAATGTTGGATCTTCTTTGCCTATCTTCTATTTTTATTAAGTTCTCTTAAATCCCTTTCCATTCTTTCTTCCTTTCCTTTGATTTAACTTTTTCCCTTTGCATTTTATATCTCTCTTAAGGTATTATCTGCTGGTTTTTTGTACTCGTACTACTGCTGTGATCTGTTTTTGACAACATGCTTTACCAAATGTTGAATTTTTCACATCAAATGAAGTAATCTGGTATAATTGCTCATGGGATCAAGGGAAACACTTAACAGCTAGATGCAGAGGTAGATTGAGCAAGGTCTGGAAGGTTCCCAACCACAGGAACTTCTGTCTTTGAGGAGTTTGGGGTGCACCACCCTCCTGGAACATGGATGTGTTTGTTGCTTTGGAAGCTCTTTGAACCCCTTCTTTTATTTTTTTTTTTTTATGGAGATTCCATTATATAGGCACAATTGATTAAATCATTGGTCATTGGTGATGAAATCCCCAGTCCTTCTCCCTTTCCCAGAAGTCAGGCTGTGGGGCTGAAATTTACAACCCTCTAATCACATGGTTGGCATCCAGCTGGTTTCTCTGGCAAGCAGCCCTCACCCTGAAGCTGTCCAGGGGCCCACCAAGAGTCACCTCCTTTGCATAAACTTAGGTATGGTTGAAAGAGGCTTATTATGAATAATGAAAGATGCTCCTCTCACCCTGTTGTTCAGGAAATTATAAAGATTTTAGGAACTCTGTGCCAGAAACTGGGGGTGAAGACCAAATATATATTTCTTATTATATCATAATATCACAACTCTTAATCCTTTTAAAAATATTTCATTTATTTGAGATAATGCATGAGAGAAAGACAGAGAGAGAGAGAGAGAGCACGAGTTGGGGAGGGGGCAGAGGGAGATGGAGAGCAAGGTTCTCCACTGAGCAGGGCCAATGCAGGGCTCGATCCCACAATTAGGATCCCCATGACCCTGGGATCATGACCTGAGATGAAGGCAGATGCTTAACTGACTGAGCCATCCAGGCACCCCCACAATATCACAACTCTTTTCTTCTTTTTAATGTAATCTAATTTCTGATATGATTTTTTTTAATGTTTTTTTAAAATTTATTTATTTGTCAGAGAGAGAGTGAGCACAGGCAGAGGCAGAGGGAGAAGCAGGCTCCCTGCCGAACAAGGAGCCCGATGTGGGACTCGATCCCAGGACGCTGGGATCATGACCTGAGCCGAAGGCAGCCGCTTAACCAACTGAGCCACCCAGGCGTCCCACTGATATGATTTTTTTAAAGATTTTATTTATTTATTTGACAGACAGAGATCACAAGTAGGCAGAGAGGCAGGCAGAGAGAGAGAGGAGGAAGCAGGCTCCCTGCTGAGCAGAGAGCCCGATGTGGAGTTTGATCCTAGGACCCTGAGATCATGACCTGAGCTGAAGACAGAGGCTTAACCCACTGAGCCACCCAGGCACCCCTAATTTCTGATATGATTAAAAAATTTCCAGTACTTTCCTGAATTCTATCATTTTACTACTGAGTTTTTCTAGCTCTGATTTATGTTGCTCCTTTAGCTTTTTTTGGGAAATAAATTGTAGATTTCATTTATTTTTCTTATATTCTGGGGATCCTGGGATTAACTTTGTCAGTTTTGGGGTGCATGTGATCCGTGAATTTTGGCTTTTCTGTTCTGTATTACTATCACTAGCTATTTCTCATGATGGAATTTGGGAAGATTCAAAAACTATGATATTATCTCAGAATCTGCTTCAGTTCATATTCAATGGATTAACCAGAATGGTGGCGTTAAAATGTATATCAGATCACATCACCACTTTGACAAAAATGCTTTAGTGGCTCTCCGTGCCATTAGAACAAAAGCTTAAATCTTTACATTGACTTATAAGGTGCTATGTAATCTTTCTCCATCTCTCTTCCCTGTTACCTCTCTGAACTCATCTCACACTACTCTCAACCTTTGTTATTACATTTCGGGCACACTGCTCTCCTTATTGTGTCTGAGGTATGCCAGAAATGGTTCTGCTTCAGGGTCTTTGCACTTGCTATTCCCATTGGTCTTTATTTAAATGTCACTGTCTCATCGAAACCTGCCCTGGCCCCATGATCTAAAATTATAACCCCTCCTTGGGCGCCTGGGTGGCTCAGTGGGTTAAAGCCTCTGCCTTCGGCTCAGGTCATGATCCCAGGGTCCTGGGATTGAGCCCCGCATCGGGCTCTCTGCTCAGCGGGGAGCCTGCATCCCCCTCTCTCTCTGCCTGCCTCTCTGCCTACTTGTGATCTCTGTCAAATAAATAAATAAAATCTTAAAAAAAATTATAACCCCTCCTAACATTACATATTCCCCCCACCCCTACCTTTCCTCCTTCATTTTTTTATTAGCACTTATCACCACATATTTTATTTATTAATTTACTTATCAAATTTTTAAAGATTGTCTCTATTTATTTATTCATTTATTTGGAGAGTACGAGCAGGGGGAGGAGCAGGGGGGAGAGAGAGAGAGCATCTCAAGCAGACTCCACGCTGAACGCAGAGCCCACTGAGGTCGGTTGCCTAACTGACTGAGCCGCCCAGGCACCCCATATTAATTTACTTATCAATTTTTAAAATGTCAACTAGAACATAAATTCTGCAGAGGTGGATATTTCTGGTCAAAACTAAGTTTTCATCGAATTAGTGAATACATTTCAAAATATCCTGTGTGGCAGTTGAGAGAATTCGAAGGGAGAGACAAATTACAAAGACTCCTGCCATTATTCAGGCGGGAGCTGGTCGTGGAAGTGGGGGTAAATAGTTGAATTTGTGGTCTACTTGAAAGGTAGAAAAGTCAGACTTGCTAGTTTTCAATGTAGGTGATGCTGCTTAATTATTTGATAGATGAACTACTGTAACATGTGGACATGAAAACGGCTTTATGACAGGCTGATCATATCTCCTGGTCCCATAAATTCTCAGTTAGTTTTTTTTTTTTTTAATAATTTGGCACTTTGTATTTTTTTTTTACCCCACCCCCCTTTCCCGACCCCCTCCCCCCAGCAACATAAGTGACTCTTAATCTCTCAGTTAGTTTTTCATTGAATAATCTGTCAAGTGTGGCTAGGGAAACTTCAAGAGTACTCAAGGCAGAGTATATTTTGGAGGTGGGGCAAGGAAGGCTGTTTCAGTAAGAATTTGCTGCATAATAAATCAGCCTTGCTTAGTGATTTAACACAACATGGATTTCCTATGATTTTATAGGTTGGCTGGGCAGTCTCTCTGCTGATTTCGTCTGGGCTCACTCATGTGGCTTCTTCCAGCTGGAGGCTCAGCTGGGCTGGACATTCATCTCAGGATGGCTTCTGTCACGTGCAGCAGCTATTGCTGGCGGTCAAGGTGTGGGGGCCTCACTTCTCCTCCACAAGGCCTCTGCCCTTCTAGTAGGCTATGCCAGCTTCCTTACATGGTGGTCCAAAGGTAGAGTTTCAGAAGGGCAAAAGTGGGAGCTGCCAGGGCTAGCCTTGGAAGTCATACCCTGTTACTTCTGCTAAATTCTCTTGGTCAACATAAGTCACAGGCCAGCCCAGATTCAAGGAATGAGGGAAACAGACTATCACTCTCGACAGGAGAAGCAGGTAAGTCATTGCCAAAGGGTATGCTTACCACAGTAGGAAGAATTTGTGGCCACATTTTGCAACCTCCCACAGAAAGAAGCTGGCATTTATGGAGTGTTAACTATGTTCCAGGCACGGGGCAGGTACAACCCATATGTGATTCTTTTTTTTTTTTTTTAAGATTTTATTTCTTTATTTGAGAGAGAGGCAGTGAGAGAGCATGAGCGAGGAGAAGGTCAGAGGGAGAAGCAGACTCCCCGTGGAGCTGGGAGCCTGATGCGGGACTCGATCCCGGGTCTCCGGGATCATGACCTGAGCCGAAGGCAATCGTCCAACCAACTGAGCCACCCAGGCGTCCCACAACCCATATGTGATTCTGCATAATCCTCACAGCGCTCTTGGCGGGGGGCAGTGAAGAAACGGAGGCTCCAGGACAATAGACGGCCTCTCCCCAGGACTCAGAACCAGTAAGGGGGGAAGTCCGGCATTCAAGTCCACATTTTTCTGACTTTAAATCCCTGTTTTCATGTTTTTGGTTTTGTTTTGTTTTCTCGTCTTCTTTAGCACGGATACTGGTCATGCATCTGTGGTGTATAGAAGAGGGATTCAGTTGACTCTGCGAAGCATTTTTCTCTTCCTTTTCTTCTGTTTTCTTTCTCTTGTTTGCAGATTTGATGAGTTCGTCACCTTGTTTGGGGATTTTTTTTGGGGGGGGGGTCACACACTTAATAGTTAACATTTATGGCGTCGTTACCACAGTTTTGCTTGTGGTGGACTCTGCTGTCTGGACACAGTATTCACCGTTGACCAGGCTGCTCTGGGTTGCTACATTGGTCATTGGTTTGCTGTCCTACAGGACAGACCTTCCTGTCCCCAGTGTGGTCGGGATTTTCTTTGCCGCAGATTTCTGTCCCACTGGAGGCAGCTCCAAGCAGGGAGCCTGGCGCTAGGAGCCCTGCTGCCTTCCCCAAGATGGCCCAAAGAGTCCTTTATCTGTGGCATGTGGCCACCAGGTAGTGTTCTGGAAAGCCTGGGCTGTGACTGGGCAGCAGGGCAGTCTCCCTTCTGGCTGGGGACATGGGGTTTACTCGTGCATGGATTGGTCTCTGTCCCCTGTTTCTGGAAGAGGAGAGACGAGCGCTGGTGTCTTCTTTCTGCGGAGGCAAGGAGGAGCATGGAACCGCACCCCGCTCCGCAGGCTGCCCTTGGTCTAGTTGCCTGTTTCCGCCCTGGGCAGGGGTTGCTGACGGGTGCACACACATTCAGACAGCAGATTTTTCATCCACTGACCACTTACCTCGGGATGGCCTGTGAGACTATTCAAAACACGTTCAGGTGCGCATTCCCACGAGAACCTTGCAACATCCCTGTGAGGGCCGCAGGGCAGGGGATGCTGTTCCCGTTTCAGAGAGGAAGGCAGTGAGGCTGCTGCCCAACTTTCTCTTAGACCCGGGACTCAAGCCCAGGTCTGGCCACCCGTAAGCCCCGCTTCTCTGCCCTCACCGCTGGGCTGCCCCTTGAAGACCAGGTGCAGGGGTGAGGGCACTAGGAAGGAGTCTGGGAGCACAAGAGGAACTCTCTCCAGTAGCTACTAGTCACTACCCTGAAGCCAGAGGCTCTGATGCAGCCACAAGCTTTGTGCAGTGATGGCTGCCGCCGCTCTGTGTGGGTGGGACCGCGGTGCCAGCGGGCTGGGGAATCCCGTTGGTGACAACACAGCATCCTTTCACGCTGACGCGGCAGCAGATGCCCCAGACCCACTCCAAGCCTGACAGCATCTCTGCAAAGCGTGTGAAGGGACGGCAGACGTCAGAGCCCTCCTGTAAATCACCTTCACAGAGGCTCTTTGTGGTTGATTCACTGATGACTCATTTATAATCTGGTTTCAACATTGTGAGTCAAAATGCACCACTTTCATTAAAAATAACATTCACTGGGGTCTAACGGCTTTCTTTTTTTCTGTTTTTAACTGTACAGTGTGGTTTCTGGATGGGAAGCTGTCAGAGAGCAGGCGAGGTGTCGGGGGCGCATGAGCAGAGTAATTCTGCAGGCCTTCCCAGGCCCCCCCGCGCCCCCCCACCACCCCCCGCTCGGGGAAGGATGGCGCAGGGGACCGAGCACCTGCGGTGGGTTCCCGCGGCCTTCGGGTGTGTGCGGTCCGCGGGGGCCGGCGCGAGCTGCGGGGGAGGGTGCGTGTGCAGCGCACGAGGCGCAGGAGCAGGTGCACGACGACGAGTCCGCCCTGCGGGGGAGTCTAGTCCACACACAAAGCCAGAAGCATGGGGATCACTTGGGATGCTCGTTCATGCAGATTCCTGGGCTCCCCCCGCCCCAACTCCCACAGCTCCGTGGGCGGGGCCTTGACAAACGTCTCAAGAGATTTCAGGCACAGGAAAGTTGAGGGCCTCCAATTTCGGTGAGACTGACGGGAAGTCCCTGTAGGCAACCCTCCCTGTGAGTGGAGGAGTGAGGGGAGGCGCGTGGGCTGCCAGACAGAGGGGCTGAAGGAGGCGGCGGAAGAAGAAAGGCAAGGAGTGGGGTGGGGTGGGGGTGCGGCAGCGCCGAGGGTGCAGTGGGCCCCCAGGATCCCCGTGGGGACGACACTGAAACCCCCTGCTCTATTTGAGGCGCCCACAGCCTTTCTGGTTTGGGGACCAAATGTTGGGCATCCCCTATTGCCCGAGTGGGGAAAAAACCCCATACAAAAACCATTTAGTGTGTGTTCTGCAGGGTGAAAAGCCCTTGCTCAGGCTGTAGCTGTATACTTTGCGTTCTTCAGCAGGGTTGGAAGCTTTAGTGGGAAAACGGCTGACAAGATCCGGTTGAGTCTGACCTGGGCGAAGGTGTAAGGACTGGCCCTGGAGGTCTCTGCTGCTCTTGGGAATTCACCATTTCATTTCAGCCATTTGTAATTTTCTTTGCCAATTTTTGCTGTTGTTGTTCTAAAGTTCCCTTTTGTGAAGACTTTTCCCTCCAAGCCAAGGGGAAAGTGTGGCCTGACTCCCCAACACTCCCTCCTCTGATGGGTCTTCTCTCCAAGGACTTCTGGGGCCCCAGTTGTTTTGATGGAACTATGGCGTGGGGTCTGGGAGTGAGGCTCAGAGTGGGAAGTGGGAGGTTTATCCCAGGTGGCCTTGCCGGTCATGACAGTGGGCATTGCCAGTCAGCAACCGTGGCCTGGCCCGCTGGGGCTGCCGGACCCTCCTGCTGCTTCCAGCTTCAGTTGGCACAAATGCCCCCACCTTGCTGGGGGAATCACCATGGTCCTCACCTCTTTGCTGGAACTGCTCTCATTCCCTTCTGCCCAGCCTGTGCCTGACCGTCTCTCTGTGGCTTCCCATGCCTGCCCTGGCCTGAGGCCTGAACTCACTCCTCCCAGCTTCCCTCCTCTGCCATGGTTCGACCCAATTCTAGTTGCTGCTTCCATCTGCTTCCATACCAACAGGCTCCTCAGGATGCTTCCCTGGCACCAGCCCACGTGGCTACCGTTCCTGCTGGTTTCCTCCTCACCCTGGAGTGTAATTGGGCAGTTGGCATGAAGCTCTGGTGCTCGAGGAAGGGATCTTATAAATTATCTGCCACTTTCTGGCCCTCATGCTCCTCTCCTCATCAGTCAGCCACATCTTGAGGCAAACGGTCACAGGGAAGGAGAGGATCTTGGTTCTTGGGCTCCGTATCTTAGTGCTTAACAGACACATTGTCTGGCCCCCTAGCTGTCACCTGCCCATTTGCGGTAAGAAACTTAATTCAGCTTATTAATTATTGGGGTCTTTGTTGTTGGCTTTCGAGTTGGTTTGGGGAGAGGGCTTCATTAAGAAAAAAGAAGCAACATAGAGTATTGGCTAAGAGTGCAAAGTCTGGAGCTTGGGTTCCAGTCCAGACTCTGTCTCCGCCTGGCTGTCAGTCCTCGGGCAAGTGACTTAACCTCTCTGAGCTTTGGTTTTCTCATCTGTAAAATGGGCATCACAATAGTAGTGCCCATTGGAGATTGGTCTGGGGACTGCATTCAACACTATTTGCAAAGCACAAAGAACAGTGCTGGGTACATTGTCAGTGCTATGTGGATTTGTTCGATTTCTTTCCTTCACTTTTACAGAGCAGCAAACAGACCCGGGGAGGATGGGCAAGAAAGGGACAGAGCCCCAGCTCTGCACTGGGGGGCTCCCGTTGCTCTTCTTTGTGGCCCTGGATGCTAGTGACAGACAGCATGCCCCAGGCTCTCTCCCAGCCATTTGGAACAAAGATCTTTGTGTGGGTTTCAAGATTTATGCAATCTGCTCAGTGGCCCAGTTTTGGTCAGTGTCCACAAATGGGTCCAAAATTCATCTCGACGCTCCCCTCACTGCTAATGGCCCTTCATTTTCACTCTTGAGTTCTGTGCATTGGCCAGCCAGAAACTGGGGGGGTGGGGGTGGTCAGGCTTGGCTCTTGCCTCACCCCTGCCCCTGGCACCACTGGCTGTGGCTCTTAGGATCTCCAGAATCGAGTCACCATTATGTCTCCTCTGACAGCTGCAGGAGGTTCCTAGCTGGAGGTAGTGGTCTGCGTGGGGACCCCAAAATATCAGGCTCCAATTCCTGGAACCTGAGATGGCACCATATATGGGAAAGTTTTTGCAGATGTGATGGAGAATTAAAAAAAATTTTTTTAAATTGTGGAAAAATACACAACATGAAAGTTAACATCTTAATCATGTTTGAGTGTCAAGGGGCATTACATATGTTCACACTGTTGTGCAAGCATCACCACGTTCCGTCTCCAGAGCTCTTTTTATCTTGCAAAACTGAAACTTGCTATGCATTCATCTCTGCCTTTCCCCCTGATCCCTACTCCAGCCCTTGGCGGCCCTCATTCAACCTTCTGTTTCTATGAACTTGGCTCCTGTAGACACATCATGTAAGTGGAATCCTGCAGTATTTGTCCTTCCGGTTTATTTCACTTAGTGTGATGTCCTCTTGGTTTATCCACATTGTAGCATGGATCAGAGTTTCCCTCCTTTTTAAGACTGAATTATATTCCATGGTCTGGACAGACTGGATTTTATCTATCTGCTCGTCCACCTCTTGGCTCTTGTGAACGATGCTGCTGTGAATGGGTTCACAAGCACCTGTTCAGGTCCCTACTTTCCATTCTTTGGCGTATGTTCCCAGGAGTGGAATTGCTGGATCATACCCTAATCTCTTTAATTTTTTGAGGAACCTCCGTACTGTTCAACACTGTGACTGTACCATTTTATATTCCCACCAACCCTAGGTAAGATTAACACCAACTGTGTAAGGTAAGACTTTAAGATGAGGAGATTTTCCTAGATTGTCCAGAAGGACCCCAGATGCCACCACAAGTGTCACAGGGAAGACTGTGTGAAACCGGAAGCAGAGACTGGGGGTGGGGGTGGAGGCTCCAAGCCAGCAAATGCCAGTCACCCCCAGAAGCTGGAAGAGGCAGGGAGTAGAGAAAGCCTGGTCCTCCTGATACCTTGAGTTTAGCCCAGTGACCTGACTTCGAAAGCCTATCCTCCGGAACTGTGAAAGAATAAATACATTTCTTTTAAGCTACCACATTTGTAGTCACTTGTTATAGCAGCACAGGAAGCTAATTAACTGATGGGCACACATTCAAGCCCCTTTCCCCTCTATTCAGTGCAGGTCAAATGGCGGGGCGCCTAGGTGGCTCAGTCGGTTAAGCGTCTGCCTTCAGCTCAGGTCATGATCTCAGGGTCCTGGGATCGAGCCCTGCATCGGGCTCTCTGCTCAGCGGGGAGCCGGCTTCTCTCTCTGCCTCTGCTGTTCCCCCTGCTTGTGCTCTCTCGCTTGCGCACGCTCTCTCTCTCTCTCAAATAAATTCATAAAATCTTAAAAAAAAATAAGGATGCAAATGGGATCATCTTGCTCTTTTGTTTGGGTACTTTCAGTTGTGTCTTGCTGTCCTTGGCATCAAGGCCAACTGCTCCCAATTAGGCCAGCACAATGCTCAGCCCAGGCTTACCGCCTGCCTCTCTGGAGGCTTCACCTTTCACCTTAACTTCTCCTTGTGCGTTTTGCTTTCCTCATGGCCATTTTTCCTTGTTCCTCAAACACATCACGCTGTCTCTTGCTTCTAGACCTTCACGGTACTGCTCTCCATTTGAGTAGCCCCACCCCTGCTTTCTCATCTCCTTTCCCCTAATTTTTTATAGAGATAAAAGTGTCCCAAGTGTCTGTCAGATGTGAGGTCCCTGCTGGGGCATAAGTGTCATTGCCCCTAGGGTGGCTGTCCCTGACCTGCAGGGGAGGCCCACCCAAGACCATGTGGTCTCATAGCTCTGGGCCCGCTCATCATCATGTGTCTCACACTTGAATGCAGGTGTGGTCTCCTTGTCTGTCTAACCTGCTGGGGTGGCAGCCTCCTCCAGGCAGTGACCCTGGCACGCTCACCTCTCAGTCATCACTACCGCACAGAGCTTGGTGCGTGGAATGTAACAGTGAATATTTGCCAGCCAGTTGGCTGAGCAGACATGGGAAGGGAGTTGAGGAAAAACTTCACTCAAAGACAACAAGGAAGATGCCAAAAGTCACACTGTGTGCCCATGGAGGGCAGTTCCTTGTGCCTGTCAGGAAGTGTGTGCTGCCATGTTGTGTGCCCGGAGTTGGCACTCCTGTTGGAGGAGGATCAGGATACTTCTGGAGTCAAATAAGCCATCTGAGCCTTGCCAATCACTGGCCAAGGGGTTTGCCCTCGAGATGCCACACAGAGGTTACTGGTTCATCTTGCCTTGGCTTTGGGTTGAGGCTTAGCGTTGTTCCCCACCCTTGTCTCCCCTTTCTCTCATGCAACCCAACACACATACGCACACAGCCCTGACTTACAAAGTATTTTTTTAAAAGATTTATTTATTTATTTGACAGAGAGAGATCCCAAGCAGGCAGAGAGGCAGGCAGAGAGAGAGGAGGAAGCAGGCTCCCTGCTGAGCAGGGAGCCCGATGCGGGGCTCGATCCCAGGACCCTGGGATCATGACCTGAGCTGAAGGCAGAGGCTTTAACCCACTGAGCCACCCAGGCACCCTTACAAAGTATTTTTAAGGAAACCTTTAGAAATTTAAATAGTGATAAAGTGCACGTAATGTAAAACTGACCACAACCATTTCCAAGGGTACATCTCAGCAACGTTAAGTTCATTCACACAGTGGTACAGCCGTCCTCACCGTCCATCTCCAGAACTCTTCTCATTTGCAAAACTGCAACTCTGTACCCACTGAACAATGACTCCCCATTCTCCCCCCGCCCCACTCCAGCCCCTGGATCATCCTACTTTCTGTCTCTATGGATTTGACTATTCTAGGTCCCTCATATAAGCGGAATCATACAGTATTTGTTTTGTTGTGACTAGATCATTTCACTTAGCATAGTGTCCTCAAGGTTCAGCCATGTTGAAGGATGTGTCATGGATGTGTCATGTGTCAGGATGCCCTTGCTTTTTAAGACTTAATAACATTCCATGGCATGGATATACCATATTTTGTCTATCCACTCCTCCATTGGTGGGTACTCAAGTTACTTCCACATTTTTGCTGTTATAAATAAAGTGCTATGAACATGGGTATATAAATATCTCTTTTAGACTCTGCTTCCAGTTCTTTTGGGTATATAACAGAGGAATTGCTGGATCACGTGGTAATTCTATGTTAAATTTTTTGAGGAATTGTCTCACTGTTTTCCATAACAGCTATATCAGCATTTTACATTCCCGCCAAAAGTGACGAGGGTTTCAGTTTCCCCACATCACTGACTCTGAAGGTTTTGATGGGTTCTGTAGACTTTTACTGAATGTCTCTTGGTGGACGTTGGAGGGAGGTGATTACATTCACATCATACCACAAGTGTTCCTAAAAATATTCTTTTAGCCTCTCTCTCTTTCCCTGGGATCCCACTTCCGACGGCAGATGGCTCCTCTTCCCTCACTCCCTTTCCCACCAACAGGAACTCCCTGTTAGTCCTTTTCATTATTTATTGCTTCAGAGTATTTTTTTTGCTGGCTTTTTAAAAAGAGATTTAGTTTTTTAGAGAAGTTTAAGGTTCACAGCAAAATTGTGAAGAAGATACAGAGAATCCGTATATACCTCCTGTCCCCCACATGTGTAGCCCTCCTCCAAAGTCAACAACCTTCCCACCAGAGGGGTGCATTTGTTACAACAGGTGAACCTACATGGACACACCATAATTTCCCCAAGGCCACAGTTCACATCACAGTTCCCTCTTGGTGTTATATATTCCACAGTTTTGGATAAAGGTAATGACACGTATCTGCCATAATAATATCACACGGAATATTTTCACTGCCCTAAAAGTTCTCTGCGCAAAAGTGCTTTTGATTAGGTATTGGCTCATGTGGTTCAACACTAAAAAGGTTCACAAGTCTCCCTCCCAGACAGCCCCACAGCCACCCGTTTCCAGCCCCCGGAGTCCCCCCATGTGATACTTTCTTAGGTACATACTTGGAGATATTTTGTATGCATCATATAGGGGAGCACATTGATGAGGGTTAAGGTGAAGCATGAACTATAAAAGTCATAACAGGTTGGCACCAAAAACAGAACTGAAAATACACATATAGGGAAAAGTCAGGTAGTTCTGGTTAACACCAGCTGAGCTCATGAGATACAATGGAAAGTAACCACCTGGTTCTTTGCATGATTTGGACCACAGAAGCACAGTGTAGGTCGCACACATCTGGAAGAAAAGCAGCTTGCATGACAGCAATCACCAAAGTTGGACCGTAGGACTGTCTGGGGGTGGAGCTGTGGTCCAAGACCCCTAAAGGGGATCTTGAGTAGATTTCTGGTCAGACTCAACAGAGGGGGACAAGACAATATGGGGTTTGGTGTTCAGACAGATATGTAAATCCAAGTGTGCATATTGGAAACATCTGGAGTGCTGCAGACCTGCTTGTTTCTTCACTGATCCAATCACTTGTCCACGTGAACACAGCTCTAGAAGTATCCCCATTTCCCCTGCCTGTAGGTTGTGTTTGGAGGAAGGGTTCTGGCCAGGTCAGGAGTGGTCAGCTCCTTTGGTTGTGCTTGTGAAAAATCTCTACTCTTCTTCTTCTGTGGTACATGGCCAGTGCTAGTCCCTCCAGCAAGTGGGACCATGGACTGGTTTTCACCAGTGGCACACGAGAGGAGGTGATATTGCCTTCTGCAGACTGGAGTTGTCCACTGGGACAACTTTTTTGCCTGAAAGGCATACACTTCTCAGAAAGAACCCTGTTCTTAACCTTAGTCCTCTACTGTCTTCCTTTGGTTGCCTCTACAAATCATAGCCACTGTTAGAGAATCAGTATTTATTCTTTATTCCGTCATTGAGGATTCTCAACAAAGTGCCCCTGTGGGCAGTCTTCAAATTTCTGGGCAATAGCTCCATTAGTGGGCTAGGACTATAGCTTGGGCCTGTGTCTTGGACCCTCTTATGTCTGTTTTAGAAATATGCCACCCCTCCTCACAGGGAACACTCAGATATTCATGGTTCACAGTAGCAGGTGGGATGCCTGTTGATGGTAGGTCTTGAGAAATACTGGCAGCACACTCTATCTAATTCAGGATTAAACAACCCCGAGTTTCCATGTTATCACCTGAAAACTTCACTGAATATTGACTTTAGCTGTAGGGTGGTGGGGTCTGTGTTTCCACGTGGTTTGATGGTTCCGATCATCTCACTGCCTCCATCCTGCTCCAAGCCTCTCCCCCACTTCCTGCCACCTTTCTGCATCCCTCAATAGGTCAGATGAGACCCATCTTACTGTAGGTCATCATCATTAGGATGTGTGTTGGACAATAATAAAAATAGAATGTCTCAGATCTTCCCTCTGGTTAAAAAGAATATTCTTTAAAAAATGCTTAAAATTTATTTAATTTTGTTACTAGTTTTGGGGGCAGAATTTAGTGATTTATCATTGCATATAACACTCAGTGTCCATTCCATCAAGTGCCCTCCTTAATGCCCATCACCCAGTTGTCCCCATTTCCCCTCCCAGCAACCACTGGTTTGTTTCCTAGCGTTCAACTTCTCTTATGGTTTGCCTCCCTCTCAAATTTTCATTTTATTTTACTTTTCCTTCCCTTCCCTTATGATCCTCTGTTTTGTTTCTTTAATTCCACATAGGAATGAAACCATATGGTATTTGCCTTTCTGTGACTTATTTTCCTTAGCATCCACATCAGTTCCATCCACATCAGTGAAAATGGCAAGATTTCATTCTTAAAAAGAATATTCTAATAATATTTAACACCAGGACCAGCTGTAGAAAAGTATTGCATTTATTAATGCATTCACATATATTGAACATACATGTTTTGTTCTGACTTTATAATTTAGCAAAATGGACAGAACTGTGAATAAAGAGGCATGCTTTTCATGAATTCAGGCTTCTGGCCAAAGTATTTAATGGGGAGAAACACTGAAGACTGCTCCTTTGTCACGTGAAGAGTAAGTAATCCTCCTGGAGGGAGGGTAGTGGGTGGGGGTGTGTGTTTTTGGTACTAGACTGTGAGAGAATTTTTTTTTGAAGATTATTTAAACTTTATTTTATCTCTAAAATCAGAGAGAGAGAATGAGAGTTGGGGGTGGGGGGAAGGCAGAGGGAGAGAATCTTAACCAGACTTCGTGCTGAGTGTGGAGCCTGACACAGGGCTTGATCTCATGACCCTGAGATCCTGATCTGAGCCGAAATCAAGAGTTGGGTGCCCAACCGACGGAGCCACCCAGGAGCCCTGAGAGAATGTTTCTGAAGCAGAGCTCTGGGGACAACATCTTCCTCAGTATCTTCAGAGACCTCCAAGTCTACACTCATTTGGTCCCATTGTTAAGTCTTGTAGGTGTGTTCTTGGTGACCTTCTGCACTCTATGCAGAAACAGGGGACTAAGGTCGGCTTTGCCCTCTATTTCCTCTTCGTGATGCCCCAATCAGATGTTGTCAGTGAGGTTAGGAAACTGATACATGTAGGATTCCAGAAAGAAAACCCATGCGGGTAAAGCGAGGAATCGTTAATTTTTTCAGTGACATTTGGCCAGACTGGCTACTTTGTCACAACACAGTCAGGATCCTCTTTTAGTCTTCCTGTGAAAATCTGTTTACTTTGGGATTCAAAGTCACATGAATCTTTGCCTGGCAGAAATGTAAATGTTTTGAGAAGGCTGTGTCTTTGTGGCTTTGAGCCGCTGCAGAGACTGAGCGGCCCGTGGAGGGAGGGTGGCTAGTGCATGCTGATACTCTGGGCAATTTCTAACTCTGACGAGACCCAGATACCTCCCTCCCTCTTCCATGCACACAACTTCAGTCACCTTCAGAAGACACCAGGCTTATGGGGGCCACGGAGAGAATGTTCTGGCCCACTATGTCAAGGGACTGAGGGGCTAGCAGAGAGCCCCAATTTAAACCCAAACCATGATTAACACCATTATAATGTCCTCACTTGTTTTTGGTAGGTTTGGGACCATGCGAGGTGATCTTGGGCTCCTTTGTGAATTTTGAGCTACATATCTGACCCTCATGGACAGTCCATAAGGATCCTCAGAACAGGTCCCTCCATTTACCAGATCCCTGTGACTAAGAAGGAGGAAAAGAACAAAGAGAACTGAGCTTCGTTTGGGGATTGTCAGATGGTTGTTATTACTGAAATCTGGCCGACACGCTGTTAGTCAGAATAGGGGAAGAAACAAGCATTCCTGCTTCTCTCATTCTCATTCTCCAACCCAACAGGTCCACTTGAATGCCCATAGACTGCACCAGGTTGAGGTTCTGCCCTTGGCCGGTGCTGTTCACAGTGTGTAGACACATACTGGGGAGATGTTGACCTGCTAGATGGAGCACTGGACTTGGTGGCAGGAGACCAGGTCCAGCTCTGCCACCTGTTAGCCCTGTGGCCTTCGGCAGTTTCTCATCTCCAAGGGGTGGTTGTATCATAGTACTGTCCACATCTTTGAGGTATGGTGAGGTTCAAGCGAGAATGATGGTTGAGAATGGAAGACCGCTTCGAGGGTTAGGGTTGGTTCTGAGGGCTAAAGCCTGATGGCCACACAGGAAAGCTGAATGGGATCAAGGTCTTGTCCAGAAATGTGAAAACCCAGATAATCACAGACTTTGGGTATGTTAGAGCTGGATGGAAATATAGCAAATATTGACTCCAACTCTTCCATTGTAAAAATGAGGACATTGAGTCTCAGAGAAGGGAAGTCCTTGAAGGGTTGTCTTGGGCCATTTGAACAGCCCAAGAGAGGCCCTGGAGAGACCTGGACCCCATAGTGGGGCCACATCCCTTGCATTGAGATGGCCCCAGAGGCCCAGATGAAGAGCATGGAAAGCACCTTGCCATGCCAAGGGGATGGAAAATCCTGCTGATTCAAATAGTAGAACTGATGATCTGAAAGACAGATGGCAGAGCTGGAAGGTCTGACCCTTACACAAGGAACAAAGGCCAAGAGAGTGGACCAAGGGCCAGATCTAGAGGGTTCTACCATTTTTATGCATTCTGAGAAGTCCCTTGACCTTATGAGCATAGGTCGGCTTTGGCCACCTTTTCCATGTTCCAGCGCAGCCCGAGGCGCACACGTGACTGGCAATGGTGGCCCCTTTGGGGTGGGCTGGGGGACATTGGGAAGCTGTGACTCAGAGCCAGTGCCTGCTGGAGGGTTCTTTCTTTGTGACAAATTGCTCTGGTGGAGAATTATAGGTGTGGACAAGCCTAACCTTAAAGGCTACAACTTTACAGGGCGTGAATAAAGGCTGATGCCTGATGCCTGCCAACAAAATGAGGGGCAGCACAAGGTCCTGGCCTCACCCAGAGAAGCCTTGACATGTTCAGCAGGGTCAGGGCTGCCCGTGTTGCTCAGGAGGGAGGAGACAGCAGCAAGGCGAAGCTCAGGTGCTAGCGCAGAGGAACAGAAGCCTCTTCTTTCTGAAGACTTGGGTACTTGGTTTGGGACGACTGACATCTGCAGCTCCAGTCACCCAGGGACAACTGGGAAGGGACAGCTGTGTTTCGCTACCTCTGGAATGTTGGCAACACTGGTCTCGGGAGGGAAAATATCTTCCCCTCTCTCGCTCTCTGAGCCACCCACTACAAACCCACCATCTCTGTGATCCTCTCTAGCAAGATGTGTCTATGTGTGGCACTGTTCTCCTTGACATCGACAGAACTTCTTCCTGTCAGGCCCACACAGTGAATTACAGCGGAACACGAGTTCTAGTGGCTTCTTGGAAGAAAGCTTTTCTTCCCTTCATTTCTCTTGTCCACCGGATATAGCGTGGGGCTTGATTGAAGAGACGGAGAAATGCCAGTGGAGGACCAGGGCTGCAGGATGGGGGCCCTTGGCCTGTGTGGGAGGAGAGGGGAGGAGGCAGCACTCTGTTTTCCTTGGACTTGCAATCTGATGGATCCAAGGACTCTCACCGGGCTGAGAAACCACAGTGGGGGTCCGCTGTCACTTATGTACTTGCTGGGAAAATGGGGATCGGGGAGATGTGGTGCAGAAGGCTTTGCATTTTGTCCTGAAGCATGGACTGTTAAGGGGATGGCCGTGCTCTCTCCAGAAGCAGCCCTCATGCAGGCCCGGAAGGATCTGGAACTGCCGTACAGCTGCTCTTACGGAAGGATGGGGCTGTCCTTGGCTCCTGTCAGCTAGGGCAGTCTACCTAGACCCTCTGAAACGGGGTCAGCTTGGGGAGTCGAGTCAGTGGCAATGCCATCTCTCACCCTGGAGTGGGGCCAGGACACAAGGGTGGACTTTTCTAAAAATAAGCCATTCATGTTTGGGCGCCATGCTTCTGTCTCCGAGAGACCTGGTCCTCAGTGCCAGGCCAACTCGTGTGGCGTCCTGCGTGTGGAGGCCAGGGCCTGGCTCAGGAGTGGGAAGCTTCTCTGGCCTCATTTTCTGCCAGGCTGGGTGCAGTGGAGGTGGTGCTTGGCGGTGGATCTCACCCTCACGGTCTGGACCTCAGCCGAGTGGGAGCAGCTGCTGTCCCCTGTCCCTGTCCCCCGGGGGCTGTCTCTTCAGGCCCTTTGCTGGCTCCCCCACTCGTAGAAGCTGAGCTATCTCCCCCAGTCTGGGCGTCTCGAGCCCTGACCCTCCTTGTCATCTATGGGGGTAGGAGGTGGGGAATGTGAGCGGCGTTAGCCTGTTGCTACTATTTTTTAAATGAAAAGGTGGAGTGTACTCATTATTTCAAAAAAATCAGACATTAAAAAAAAGAGGAAATTAAGAAATTACCTATGATCTCTCTCCTTCCACAGCTTTCTAGAGAAAATAGAAGTATTTTTCTACACAAATATGCACACTTACTTGAATATGTTTTCCTTTTATGCGAATGGGATCAAGTCGACATTTTCCAACCAGTTTTCTTACTTAGGACATCATGACAACTTTCTACAGCCACAATTATAGATCTGCGTACTAATTTTAATAGCTGCATAGAGAGGGACCATCGTTTAACCTAGGGGTTGGACGGCCTTCGGTCAAGGACTAGAGGGTAAGCATCTTCAGTTCTGTGGGCCAGATGTCTCTGTCGCAGCTGCTCAGCTCTGCAAGTGATGATTCCAAAATGGTCAAAGAAAATACAAAAGCTGTAACGAACAGATGTGGCTATGTTCCAATAAAACTTTATTTACAAAGACATGTCCTCGATTGGTTTGGGGATTATATGTGCTTGCGTGTTGTGTGTTTGTTAAAATCCTGCGTGTTTATGTATGTGACCATGTATGAACATTCACACACATCCACGGTCACATAAATACACGCACACAGGATTCTCAACACACACCCCCTCACAGGATCCAGACACACATGCAAACACACACATCCTTGTCTGATGGCCTCTGTAGGGTAAGTTACAGGATACGTTTTTCCACGTGCTCAGAGGGAGGCTTACAGACCCACTGTGGGTCTCGTTGGCTCTCATGAGCCTCCCTCTCTTACTTCTTTAAGAAACACATTCTGACTGTGCTTCGGCTGAAGAAGCACATTGAAAAAGTCTGTTTCAGGTGTCCTGGGTGGGCACCCCGCTACCATCAGAGGACTCCCCTCCAAGAAGGGCTTCCCCGGGAGCTCTGTTTCGGATGGCTGTCAGCTGTCCGGGTGGCTTCACAAGGCGAGAAGTGACTCCCTCCAGGACGGCGCTGCTGGGGGGTGGGGATTTGTTTGGGCACATGCCGGAGCCTCCCCAGGTGCCCTGGGATTCCTGTAGCCCCCCTGTTCTATGAGAGATATGCGTGGGCACAGGCTTTTTATAGAATACCCTTTAGAAGCAGGGGACCTGATTGAAAAGGCTGAGGACAGCTCTGCTTTCCAAGGGTTTTTCCTTCTGGAGGAGAAGCAGGGGCCGGCCCGAGAAGCAGCATTCCAGGAGACCCAGTGCAAAGGGGTCCCCGAGGTAGTGTCCTGCCCGCAGGCGATGCTGCTCCCTTCACTGACTTCTGTGAGGTTGGTGTCCTCAGGAGCAGCGGGACAGGAGCTTGGAGAGCTGGTTGCAAAGGGGTGCGCTGGCAGAAGAAAGCTGAGAGTTGCACTGGGAGGGAAGGGCGTGTGTTGGCACAAAAGAAGGAGCAGTTCCAAAGGCACAGTGAGCACGGGCAGATGGAGAGGCTCCAGGGCCCGGTGGGCTCGCTTTCACTGCTGCGGGCTCCTGGCCAGCCCTGAGCTTCTCCGGGCCTTGGACTCCTCATCTGTATTGAGAGGGTTCACCTTCTACCCGATTCTGTGAAAAGCATGAGTAGAACATGCAGGTAGAAAGGGGCACGTGAGCTTGTGCAAATGTGCATAAGAATAGACATGCGTGTTTATGGGCATGGGCACGTGTGTGTGTGTGTGTGTGTGTGTGTGTGTGTGTGTGTGTGTGTGTGTGTGTATGGCAAAAACACATTCCTTTCCATTCATGATTGACTGGTATGAGGCAGGCTTGCCGGTCCTCAGGCATCTTCTGCGCCCGACCCACTCTGATGACCTGTGACATGGGGACAGGTGCTTGGTGGCCTAGAGCTGTGGGGTGTGAGGCTGATGGGATCTTTGCACACAGTTCAGTTCTCCCTGGAAGCCACTGGGCTCGGCTTTGAGGGCCTCTGGGGACCATTCCAAATGGAACTCGTGGATTGTTTGGTTGGCAAGTCTGAGAAGCTGCCCTTGAAGGTTTGGACCAGTTTGTGTGATACTTGCCCTTGAGAAGTGGGAAAACAGTGTCTGAGGATCTGGTGATTTACAGTAAATCCTTCACGGAATGGAAGGGGGGGGCAGACCCCGGCGGGATGCGGGCTTCTGTGCTTCTGACGGTCTCTGCAGGCTTCCTCCTGCACCTGCATGCTCCTTGTCTCCAAGTTTTCTGGAAGTGAATGAAATATGTTCCCCCTCGCCTGGGCTTGTCGATGGTTTTGGCTTTCAGCTCTGAAGAGGAAAAATGCCTCCCTGGGCCTGCACCGTTGTCCGTGTTATATGGGGATCAACGCATGCATTGCTGCTTGACTAGGTAGCAGGAAGCTTTTTGGCAATGGATATTAGTTCTGCAATGTCACTGAGGACAATTTATTAATTGTTCATGTTGTCTCCTACTGTAGGATTTCCATTTTTTTTTAAGGCTGAATGAATAGCATTGCACTATATTGATACACCACACTTCTCTATCCTTTCATCTGTTGAACATTTTGGTTGTTTGCCTATCTGGGCTATTGTGAATAATGCTGCAGTGAACACAGGCGTGTCAGTGTCACATCAAGATCTTGACTTCGGGGGCACCTGGGTGGCTCATTCGGTTCAGTGTCCGGCTCTTGGTTTTGGTTCAGGTCATGATCTCTGGGTTGTGAGATCGAGTCCTGTGTTGGGCTCCGCGTTCTGTGGGGAGTCTGCTTGAGAGTCTCTCCCTCTGCCCATCTCCCCACTTCCTCTTCCCTCCACCTCTCAAATAAACAAATAAATCTTAAAAAAAATTTCAATTCTTTTATTTTTTTTAATATTTCAATTCTTATATGTATATCCAGAAGTGGAATTGCTGTATCATAGAGTAGTTCTATTTTTAATTTTCTGAGGTGCCTCCACACTGTTTTCCATAGAGGCTGCGCCATTCAACATTCCTACCAACCATGCGGAAGGGTCCCCTTTACTCTACATCCTCGCTAAGACTTGTCTTTTTTTTATTTTAATTTTTTTTATGATAGTCATCCTGACGTGTGTGAGGAAATACCTCATGGTGGTTTTGATTTGCATTTCCCTGACGATGAGTGATGCTGAGCATTTTCTTTTTTAAAAGATTTTATTGATTTATTTATTTGTCAGAGCATGAGATAGAGAGAGAGAGAGAGAGCACAAGCAGGGAGAGCAGTAGGCCGAGGGAGAACCAGGCTCACCGCTGAGCAAGGAATCTGATGTGGGACTCCATCCCAGGACCTTGGGATCACGACCTGAGCCAAAGGCAGACGCTTAACTGACTGAGCCACCCACACATCCCAATGTGGAACATTTTCTTATATACCTGTGATTAGCTCCATTTTAGATCAGGGGAAACAAGCCCAGATTGGTTAAAAGGGACCCTTACCAGGGTCCCACTTTCAACAAATGATAGAGCTGAAATTCAAACGTGACTAGAGACCCTGGCAACGTCACCATAACACTATACTGTGTCCACCATCTCAACGCTCCCTGCTATAGGCTGATTGTGTCCCCCCAAATTTGTATGTTGAAATCCCAATGCTCAGTGTGATGTCATTGGGAGGTAGGGCCTTTGGGAGATGCTTAGGTCACGAGGGTGGAGCCCCCATGAGTGGGATTAGTGTTCTTGTAAAAGAGACCCCACAGAGCTCCCGAGCCCTTCCACCATGGGAGCACATAGCAAGGTGTTGGCCGTCTGCAACCCGGAAGAAGGTTCTCATCAGAACCTGACCATGCTGGCACCTTGATCATGGACTTCCAGCCTCCAGAACTGTGAGAATCAATGTCTGTTGTTTGTAAGCCCCCGAGCCCATGTTAGCCCTCACGGATTAAGATACCCGCTTGAGTAATTAGGCCAGTCAGCAGGCCAGTTAGCTGGACCAGGCAGTGGGGGGAGCAAACACTTAAGTTCAGGCTGAGTCTTGAAGAGGGGGCAGGAGCGTTGGGAGGGACAAGAGGGGACGGTGGAGGGAGAGAGGCCGACTGGGATGGCGAATGGAGAGGGACCTGCTGGTGAGGGAGGCGGGGGTGGGGCTGAGAGAAGAGGGCCAATGTCTGGGAGAACGACACGGTGGGCTCGTGTCCTAGAAAGGTGTTAAGCTTGACCGAGGGCACACCTGGGTCCTGGGCCGCAGTGTTGTGGAGACAGGCTGGTGGCAGAGCTCTAAAGGGGTCCTCAGAGAGAGGAAGTAAGACTGGATCTGGACCCGGTCCGAGTCCCCACAGGCCTGCATGGAAGATCCAGAGGAAGCTGACACAGGGCCACATTCTGAAGGGAGGTGGCCCGCTGGAGAACTGGGTGCAATGGTCACCCTCTTGCTCACATCACAGAAGCCATTCACGCGACCCCAGGGGAAGGAGTACATGAATGCATAGAGCCGTTAGGAGGTTCCTTCACTGCTCCAGGGGTGAGGTGACGATGCAAAGGTGACTTTGCAACAGGTGCTGATGATAACGCCCTCCTTGCTGGTGTCAGGAGCGAGGGGGCAAGAGGATAGTCAAGGACGACTGCGGTGCCGCCCTCTGAATAGGAGGATTGTTTACTGAAGTAAGGAACGGGGGCACCTATGAGTCTTGGGCTCTGGAGTGACGTTGAGGCTAGAGGTACAAATCTGACAGTCATCAGGAAGAAATGACATTTCAGGTGACAGAGTGAGAGCACTTGGCCCCAGGGTTGGTCCCCTGGCTCTAGATGACTCTTCGGAGGAAAGCAGAGAAATGGGGGGAGTATTGTGGGTCGAATTGTGTCCCCCTCAAAGATGTTGAAGTCTCATGCCCCAGTACCCATGGATGTGACCTTATTTGGAAATAAGGTCTTTGGTGATGAGGTCATCAGGACAGGTGCTAATCCAGTATGACTGGTGTTCCTATAAAAAGATGATTTGGACACAGAGACAGACATCTACAGAAAGAAGATGATGTGAAGAGACACAGTGAGGTGACGGCCATTGACAAGCCAAGGAGAGAGTCCTGGAACAGCTTCTCCCTCCCAGTCCTTAGAAGGAACCTGCCCTGCTAACACCTTGATCTTGGCCTCTGGAACTGTGACAATAAATTTCTGTGGTTCAAGTGGTCCAGTCCATGGTTCTTTGTTACAGCAACCCTAGCAACTACTCCTGGGAGGTAGCTGAGACAGACATGGGGTTTACTGCAGGTCTTTAAAGAGGGGAGATGGAACAATATGCTTATAGGAAAATGGGAGTGATCTGGGGTTGAGGGAAAATGGGGGATATAGGCAAGCAAAGGGATGGGTCTCTGAAAAGACCAGGTTCTGTGTATCTTGGGCCTTCGCACATGTGGCCCCCAGACTCTGTCTACCTGCCAAGGCCTCACTGGACGGGCCACCTCTCTAGGGGGCCTGGAACTGCCCCCATTCTCCAGGCACACCCACCATTTCCCTGTCCATGCACTTTCCACCCACTGTCCAGTGCTCTGGGGTTGGGGGTACCAGGACTCGGAACGCTGAGGCTAACAGAGTCCAGCCACAGGAGGGGCTCTGGGAACACACTTTCCACAGATGAATGTGAGGTCGTTCTGGAATGTTTTTGTCCACATGGCACTGGTTTTAGAACTCATTTTGGAAATTGGTCCTGGCACGCTTCTGTCTCTCCAGACCAATGTTGGTTTTGTCCTGTGTTTATTCAATACTTTGGGGGGTTATAAATCTGGAGACAGCTCCTCCAGGAACTTTTAACTGGGGCCGACCCTGTGAACTGTGTAACCTTGAGCGAGCTACTTAACCCCCGTGACCCTTGGTTTTTCCATTAGTCAAATGGGGCAAAGAACTGCCCTTTCTCTGCCCCACGGATGTGGAAGTTCTGAGGCAGAAACTTGGGTGTGTGGATTCATGGGTCTGTGTGGGCTCTAAATTAAAGGCACAAGCAGTGGGTTTCGCAGAGAAGAGCTGGCGTGTATACGTGTAAGGAGGGGGCAGATTTAGTCACTCAATACTCTTTATTTAAAACTCTGAATTTCTTAAAGTTTTAATTAAAGAAAATTGAATTGTGGCAAAATACACAGGACGCTGACCATCTTAACCATTTCTAAACGTAGAGTTCAGTGGCTTTAAGTACCTCACATTCCCAATCCAGGACTTTTTCATCATCTCCAACTGAAACTCTGTCCCCATTAAATAGTAAGTCCCCATTCTTCTGCTTCTCTCCTAGCCCCTGGCAAATGCCAGCTTGCCCTCCCTCCCTTCTTTACTTTACTTTTCTTTCTCCTTTCTTTCTCTCTCTCTTTCTAAAGATTTATTTAATTTAGAGAGAGAGAGCATACAAGCATGAAAGGGGAAGAGGGGGAGAGGGGAAGAGAATGGGAAAGGGAAAGAATCTCAAGCAGATTTCCCCCTGAATGTGGAGCCTGACACGGGGCTCCATCTCACAACCCCAAGATCGTGACCTGAGCTGAAACCAAGAGTTGGATGCTTAACTGACTAAGCCACCCAGGCGCCCCTCCACCATCCCACTTTCTGTCTCTGTAAATTTGATTACTCTAGGGACCCTGTAGGAGTGGACTCATACAGCATTTGTCCCGAGACTGGCTTATTTCCCTTAGAGTCATGTCCTCAAGGTTCATCCATGTTGTAGGCTGGGTCAGAATTTCCTCCTTTTTTACAGCTGAATAATATTCCATTGTATGGATGTACCACAGCTAGTTTCTCCATTCCTCCACTGATAGACATTTAGGAGCTTTCACCCTTGGCTGATATGAATGATGCTGCTACGAATACGAATTAGCCATTGGAAGTCTGAATCTTATGTTACAGCTTGACTTACGTGTATCCCTCATCATCTGTCCAAGGGTTCCAGAGTCCACTAGTTGGACTGATCTCAGGGTACAGGAAACCAGGACTCATCCGGGCTGTTACTCCCGCACAGTCTATGCTTTTAACTTTTTTTTCCCTTTTGTTTTACATTTCCGCAAGGTCTTTGTTTGAGAGGGTTAAACATTAGATAATTTGAAGTATTACGGTTTTGGAGTTAAGGCCACTTTTGTGTTTGTTTCCTGGAGGATCATCTGCTTTATCTCCACTTGCCTTTTTTGAAATGCTGGAACTATTCTTTGATTGAACTTGAAGCTTTTTTTTTTCTTTTTCTTTGACATTTATACGACCGAAGGTGGAAAAATAAGACCTTTGCTTATTAACAAAATGAATCAATCTCTTTCCCCCATGGGAAATTGAAAACAATTTAGAGACTAGAGTAAACTTCAGATTTTCCTGTGATATGAATTTGGTTGACCTTTCCTGGAGGTAAGATTTAAGGGAGAGCTCGCTGGGCTTGACAGAGTGCCCCCAGATTTCGCCCTTGGTTGCCATGCTCTTTCCAACGGGAAGCGCTTTGCTCCCACCCACTTGTCTGCTGAGAGAGCAGAGCAGGGGCCCAGAGAGGTTCCGTGTACTAGCAAGGGTCACCCAGGGAGCTAGTGAGCTCAACCCAGCCGCCTTCATTAAGTGGCAGGGGACACCTGTTCCAAATAGTAAATTCTCAGAGGCAATGGCGGTTTATTGTTTGGTATCTCTCTTCCTTTTTACTTGTATGTGCCAGATGTGTTTGGGGGAAATTCCCCATGAGACCAGCGCATAGTTAACACCTCCTTTGTCTGACCGTGTCACATGCTCCCCCTCTGGAGATGGTGGGGGCCCGGAGTTTCCAGCCGGCTTGATCTCGGTGGCACAATGTCTGTGGCCGGTGTTTGGGGAGGCCTGCCTGGACTGCGCCTGGCCTGCATCTGGTTCTTGCCCGGGAGTGGGAAGTAGAGAATAAACAAAGCAAAGACACTGTGTTGGAAACAGGACTGCAGAGCTGAGAAGATACTTAGAAAAGTGGCCTCGGGCCAGCTCCTACTCTCTCCAAATATGCCAGGAATGCTGGGCCCGGAGAAAGGGGACAAAGCCCTGGAAAGAGCAGCCCATGACCAGGGCACACTCCTAGCCAGTCCAGTTAGCAAAGCGAACGGACACTCCTCAGCCCCAAACGAAAGCAGATCAGAACTCAAAAACAATTGTTGCTAACTTCTGTGTTCCTATTGGACGAACATCTCTAAAAACAAATCTCTTTGTCTTGTCAGCAGCTCCGTTTTGGGTGAGGAAGCAACTCAGAGGACCCTTGAGAGAGAGGGTTTGTTTAAACACACAGGGGGTGAGTGGGGCTGAGGTAGAAATCTGCCTTTTCCCATTTGGGTTTGGCACCAGGAATTAGTTTTCCAGGTTGAGCCGAAGATCAGATCCTGACAGAGGACAGAAGGTTAAAGGGTGCACCAGCAAAGGAGGAAAACAAAACAAAAACAGGAAGTGGCCAGCTCAGGGATTTTCCATGGGAAGGCTGAGAAACATGTCCGGATATAAAGAGAAAAAGGAAGAAAATGGGCACCGCCGAATCTTCTGGAAGCTGCTTGAGATGTTGTGAAACCGGGTTCTTCGGAGGAGCCAGCTTGATGGAAACGTGGTGGGGGACCGGGTGGCCCAGCTGGGAGCCTGAGCCCGGGATCACATTGGCTCCTCCTTGGCTGATCACCAGATCTTTCATTGCCTCTGCTCTCCTTTTGGAAGGAGAGTTTGTCATCTCTTGGGTCCCTTGGAGTGGTATGTTCACATGTGTCCTAATGCCGATGCGTGAAAAGGGGTCTGTAACCCAGAAGACCCACCTCTGAGCAGGAGTCCACAGAGGGTATTTCTGGTGTATAGGGGCATACCACATTTACAACTGATGTCATACAAATGGAAAAACACCTGCCTCTCTCTTTTAGGACTAACTGACTCAGTCCTTTTGCTACCAGAATTGGGAAAGGGCAAGGTCAGAAAGGGGGCTGGGCAAAGCTGAGGGAGGCTGTTCTGCCATCTTTTCTCAGCTTCAGTTCTGTCCCTCCCTCCCTGTCCTAATCAGCACAGGGGCAGACTCCCCCTTAGAGGACAGCTCCGTCATCTCTCCTCTGCCTTCTCAGAATGGGTGAAGGTCTGTTGGGCAGGGGAGTGATGGGTCCTGTGTGGAGATCCAAAGGAGGAAAGAAAGATTCCTTGTTGTTGTTGTATGTCAATCCCATCTTTTGTACAAGAGCAGAAGACAAATGTCCTGGATCGGGATCCCGTGCTTTGGGCAGTGGCCACCCCTTCCCTCACAGGGCCTGACTTGGTATCTCCCTCAACCGTGCTTCTTGATTTGAACTGAAGAGTTTCTTTGGCAACAATGGAAGGGGGGAATAATAAATTACTAGTCCTTCCCGGCCATGTTCTGTCTTGGGATCTTCTTTTAGTCCCTAGTTAATCAAGGAATCGGAATTTTAGGTAAAAAAAAGAAGACTGTGCCAGCATGTTTTCTAAAACCCTATATGCAAACGAGCCAGGTAAATGTCTTGCAGGCAGCCACCAAAGGTCAAAGGTCACCCTCCACGTTTGACAATTATTTTGCTCAAAATAGATGGTGAGCAGGACTGCAGGAAATGAGATGCAGCAACCTCAATTCATGTGTGAAAGTTTCCAATTAAGAATTCAAAGAACTTGTTGTTTAATGAAAAAGTGAAACAAATTCTCTTCATGTGTTTCCCCACTTGCTTGGTGGTCCCTGGCTTAGAGCTGGATCCACAGGAATATGGTGGTCTCTCAGCTCACCTGATAAAAGGGGGAGTGTGGCAAGTGATTGTATGACCAGAAGCAAAACCTGAAGTAAGGGGAAGGGAGTTGATCCGATCCTCTAGTTTCAGGCTGGCAGACTACTGCCTGGGCCAAATATGGCCCACAGCTTATTTTTGTGAATAAAGTTTTATTGAAACACAGCCATGACCATTTTTTCCTCTACTCTCTGTAACTGCTTTCAACAGTATGGGGGACAAGAGAGTTGTATAAGGGAGCTGAATAATTGGGACAGAGACTGTATGGCCTGCAAAGCCCAAATATTTTCTTTCTGTAAAATTTCCTTGCTGAAATTTTGCCAGCTGTACTCTAGTTCATTGGTTCTTACTTTTGTTGTGCGATGGAATCCTTTTGAAAATGTGATGAACACTTTATATACACCCCCTTATAGAAAAATATATGACCTCCTGGTTAAGAATGCCTACATGTAACTCTAACTAGACCCTTCTACAGAGCCTGGGATCATGGTAGTACATTCTGGACCCCTCACAGGAGAAGTTTCTGATGGTGTGTGGGATAACTTCTACACCAGTGCCCACCTCCCCCGCTCTGTGCTGGTCCCAGTTGTGATCAAGCAAAAAGAACCTCGGATTGCATGTCAGGGGACACAAGTCCTCTTCTGGGCTCTGTCGCCCTTAAGCTATGGGACCTTGGGCAAGTCACTTCACTTTCTCTATGCCTGGGTTCCATCATGTGTCAAATGAGAAGTCCGGAACGGATACTGAAAATTTTTTTTTTGTATTGACGTATAATTAACATATAACATTGTATTGGTTTCAGGCACACAACATAATGATTTGATATCTGTATATATTATAAAACGTTCACCACAATAAGTCTAGTTAACATCTGTCCCCGCCCAAAGTTAATTTTTAGGACTTACTCTCTCGGCAACTTGCAGCTGTGCTCTGCAATGTTATTGACTAGAGTCACTAATCTGTTCGTTGTGCCGCCATGACTCACCCATTTTATAACCGGAAGTTTGTACCTCTTGACCTCCTTCATCTATTCCACCCACTCCTCTGGCAATCACAGCTCTGTGCTATTTATGATTTTTGTTTTGTTTTGTTGCCTTGTTTTGCTTTTGAGACTTGACATCCAAGTGATATCATACAGTGTGTGTCTTTCTGTGTCTGACTTATTTCACCAAATGTAATGTCCTTAAGGGTCCATCCATGCTATCACAAGTGATAAGATTTCATTTTTTATGGCTGAGTAATATTTCACTGTGTGGCTATCTATCTATCTATCCCGCCCCCCCATCTTCTTTATCCCTTTATCCATCAATAGACACTTAGATTGTTTCTAGAATAGATGATCTGCTTAAAGATCTTTCTGGCTTTAAGTTTCTGTGCCCTTCAAGGGCCTAGAATTTATTTCTGGAGCTGAGTAGTTAGGCTGTTGTGATTCATGTATATTCAAAACATCTGAAATCTGCTTGGCCACCCAAACAGGTCTGTGTTAGTTAATTTGCTTAATTACATGCACTGAAATCTGGGATTTGATGACCACTCTGGATATTTGGCACCTGTGGGAGAAAACCCTCACATGTACTAACCTCCACCCAACCCTGGTCAGCCATCCTGATAAATGGGATTGCCACACAGGCTGGTTAAAGGAGCACGGACGCATCCAGTTTAAGGCATCAGAAATTAGGAGAAACAATGTAGAACCCAAGCCCTCCCAGTAGATGGTCCACAATAGCACCTTCTGAAGGTGTTTCTTTCTCTATTTGAGAGAGAAAGAGAGAGAGAAAGAGCGAGAGAGAGCACGTCTGTGAGTGGGGGAAGGGTAAAGGGAGAGGGAGAGAGAGAATCTCAAGCAGACTCCGTGCTGAGTGCAGAGTCCCACACGGGGCTCAGTCTCACAATCCTGAGATCATGACCTGAGCCACTCGAGAGTAGGCTGCTCGACCAACGTAGCCATCCAGGTGCCCCGCACAATAACACCTTATACCAGAACGAATCCCGCAACTTCTCTTGGGCAGAGATGGCCCGCCAGGAAAACAGGTTTTGTGTTGCTTTTGGTTTTCAAATGAAAATAAATATATATATTTCCATTGATCATAAGAATATGTTACATTTCTTGTAGCGACTTTGAAGAAGTACAGAAGATACGAGGAAGAAGGTAAAAATTACCCTGGGATCCAGCTCTGCAGAGATGAGCACTGCTAATGACTGGATAAACCTTCCAGATGTGTCTTGCTGGCACACATGCCATTGACACGCGGTTACCTAAATGGGCTATATATGTTTTGTCTCCTACATTTCATTTATCAAAGTGCCCCATGCTAATACTGTTCTGTGGCTTTGGATATAGATTTCCAGCATGACTTTCAATGGCTGCACAGTATTTTGTCCAACATACTATACTTCACTGGCCTAACCACATCTAGGTTGTTCCAATGTGTGTGTGTGTGTGTCTATTTATTTGCCACATGGTAGGGACTATCTTGTACTTATATTTTGAGCATTTTGGTGCTCCTTTGGCTGAGGACAAATTCCCGGTCTTGAAACGAGGACTCAAAGGTTACTCATTCATAATTGCAATCACAGGGTCACATCGCCTCCAGAAAATGCACGGTAACATTTTACGTCTACCGACAGTAGAGGAGAGTGCCCAGTCCCACTCTCTGGCCAACCCGGGCTGTTGTCATTGTTGATCTTTGGAGTTTGGGTCAACCTGATTGTTTAAAAGTGACCTAATATTGTGGTGTTGATTTGCATTTCCTGCATCATTTTACTTCTGAGCGGTACCGTCTGTGATCGAGCCGGGGAGAAATGATGACTTCCCATCAGGTTCTCATTACTACTCGAGAACCTAAGGCTGGCAGGAGGGGAGACATATATCATTCAGGGGAGCCAGGAGCCCAGCACGGAAGAGTCAGATCCTCCTGGAGGACCATCACCTTTCACTGATTTATTTCCTCCTAGGCTCACTTGCAACTACTTTGGACACCTGTTGAACAGCATCTAGGAGGCCACAGGGTTCAGGTCTTGAAGGGGCTTGGACGACAGGAAGGACATCTGGGCCACGATTGCGAGGCTACGTGCAGGCAGAGAGCCGGCTCCCCGTATCCCCGCTGCAGGCTTGGCTCTGTGCTGTATGCACTGATCGCATCTCCCCAGGCCCCAGATGTGTCTTCCCATTTCTCTTCTCCCAGAATCAGAAGACATCAGCTTCTCTTTAGCTAATGCCACCCAGAAATCTGCTGGAAAGCTCAGAAATGCCCAATGCTCACTGCCTGTGACCTCGTGCAAGCGTGGGTTGGGGAGCTGAGGGCAGCCAGCGGGGCTGACGGTGGAGTCCAGCGTCTGGAGTGGCAGCTCTGCCCGGCAGCCTCCGCTGTGGCCTCAAGCCAAGATGACCGGCTGGGGCGGGAGAGGGCCGCGGCAGGGAGCGGTTCCTTCTCGGTCTGGTGCTCAGTGGCTTCCTGCCTCGCTGAAGGGCCCTTGCTCGGTGGTGATGATTCATGGCATTTGGACAGTGTGGTGGTGTTCCGAACAGGGAAGTGAAAAATAGCACAGCCCAGGGCAGCGCAGGACAGGATGGGGCGGTCACAAGATGAGAAGCTTTACTTTAGAAAATGCAGGGGGCATTGGGGGCGTCATGGTGAAGTCGGTCTTGGTGGCTCAGGCCCCGTGAATACGCGCCTGCTGGCTCTTCTTTGGGGCGTCAACTTTTCCAAGTGGCAGTCGCGAAGCTGTCCCTTGGAAGTGGCTGCTGGCCTTGGCCGAGCCGCCGTGGGCAGGAGGAAGTGGATGGGTGATTCAATGAGCGTCAGCTTCCTCTCTGACTCAGGATTGGATCCGTTTCTTAGGGTGGTGCCGGGGGGCCCCGTGTGGTGTTAGCTAGATTCTTTGAAATTGAAGTAAAAACGGAGGCTCTGCCCCTGGTGGGTGCTGGCCCTCCCTTGACCCTCTGGGATGAGTAAGGGAATTAAGCTGAATTCTGCAGCCTCCCTCCCAGCTGGGTAAGCCCTTCTGACTCGAGGCCTTCCTGTGGTTCCAGCCGATGGAGACCAGCGAAGGGCCATCTCCTGGGTCTCGGCCCACATCGGGGGCTGCCTCATATTGGGAGCTGTTTTTGGAGGAGCAGCTGGGTTCCGGGGGGCTCAGCCCTGGCAGATGTTAGACTGATGGAGGAGGCCGTAGACTGCCTGGAGCTGGGGCTCTCCTGGAGACCACATGTCCATGTAGCCAGCAGGAGGTGGGAGAGGGTATGCAACTGCCGCCATCCCACGAGAAGAGTCGTGATTGGCTTTTGGTTCTGAGCTTTCCAAGGATATGTCATTAGGGAACTGCCTAAACAGCCTTCACTGCTCTCACCTGAGACCTGTTCCGAAGAAACACTTCAGTTACCCAGATAATTGCCTCTGCCTGAGAGTCCGTAATCGTAAAAGCACTGGCTTGGTAAAGATTTAAAAATTCTCTCAGAACCGCCGCAGGGGTTCTGTATTCCAGTGCCCCGAGTCACCTTGGAGGACAGTGTCTCTTTCCAGGTCAGTTCGGGCCACGTCCCTCTTCTCCATCGCCTCCTGTTTCCACGGCCGGAGCAGAGGTCAGCTGGTCTCACTCAGGAGGGATGGCCAGCATCCAGTCGCCGGAGTATTTAGTGACGACTCTATTATTAGTCACATGCAAGAGAAGCACGATTCCAACCTGCTGGGGCTTCTAAAAAGGAGCTCCGTGTGACCAACTGGAGAAGGCGGGGGAGGGGCTGTGAGGACACCTGCAGTGGGACCTGACCCTGCCCAGCGCTCTCTCTTTCGTCTCACATCATCTTCCAGCAAATATTGATTTTAATCTCTTTGATAAGCTTTCTCCTCACAGTGGGGAATGTGCCCGATGGCGGGTTTGCTTGTCACACCTCACCGCGTCACCGCCAGAGAGGGACTGAGAGTTCCAAAGTCCCAGAGAGAGGTCACGATGGCCTTCATCGGAGTCAGGTGACCGTCACTGGCTCCATCACCGTGGCCGGGGCAGGATCTCTGAGCAGATGACCCTATGATGAGTGCGGTGGAGGGAGTGTCTTCCAGAAGGGGCTCCTGTCCTGGCAGACAAATGATGGGCCCGCTACTGCCCCGGTGCTGAAGGCTCTTTCCGAGGCTCGGGCTCAGCCTGGCTGCCTTCCTCTGCCTCTCCCTCCCAGCGAGGGCCACGGCCCAGGGGAGGTGCCTTGTCAATGTCCTCAGAGCCCACTGTTGTGTTGCTTGAAGATCCATAAAAGATGGGGGTTTTCTCGCTCTGTTTTTCTGGGGGCAGGGGGCCTGTCCGGGGCAGCCGCAGTGTGACTTTCTGAGGAGACCGCCTTGGAGGATCTGAACAATGAGTGAGGGCAGAACAAAGGAGCCATTCTCAGAAGCGCGCCAAAAATGAAACCAAATAAAAACCCCATAAAAATCCCGACTGGGGCAGAGGAAATACCAACTTGATGCTTTTGAGCCACGCATTTGGTAATAAAGGAGAGATTGAAGGGTAGGCCGGGTTGAGGCGATTCTGTTTGGGCTGGAGGGACAATGTGCTGGAAGACAATGAAAGGGAGTCATCCAGGCAAGGGAGGGCCGCTGCTGCGCGCACTGGTGTGGCGCGTTGTTGCGATTCAGGAACTGACCGATGACCAGGGTCACGGGGAGTCTGAAAGCGACACCCGACGGGAACCAGTTCAAAGTTTGTGCCCAGCCGAGGAGATCGGATGACCGGCAGCTGGCCTGCCCCCTGCTGGCTCCCACTGATGTGAGAGGGGCTCTGACCCCTGTTCCACAAAAATACCGGTTTGGAAGTCTCTTTGAAGACTGATTAAGTAAACGCTCCCAGCACAGACAAGAATAATTGAGTGACGTAGGCCCAGTATTTGTAGTAATTGGAAGGATCGCTGGTCGTAAAGCTCACAGGCATCTCGCCTTTCTGTTCCTCTAATTTGGCCTCCCTACTTCTGGTCGCAGTTTCGGGCCCAGAGTGTCTTCAGGGGTTGGAGTTGAGGATGTGGGGACTCTCACTCTCCTTTCATGGGTGTGACAGTATCCCAGGGCCAGGGCACCATCCTGTCACCGCATGGCAGCTGGCCAGGGGCAGACAGTCCTCGCACGGCGGACCTTTGAAGTTGCTCGTGGGGTCTTTCCATCTGGTTTGTGGCCTTGGGCGGCTGTGACCCCCAATGGGGGGTGTCTCTCCAGGTCTCCCAGGGCGCGGCAGGGTGAGCGTGAAGGAAAAGTCTGGTTTTCATCTGGGAGCGCCGAGCCTTTCGGCGTGATGGCTCTGCTCTCTTTCTGCCAATGGGACGAGGTTGTGCCGGCTGCTCTGGGCGGGGAGTGAGGGCAGAGGGGGGAGCCCTTGGCCACTTTACTTCCCTCATTATCTCTGAGACCCCAGTGGAGAAGGAGGTGGGGGTGGGCTGCTGGCCCGGGGCTCAGCACCGCTTCGGTGCTCTGCGGCTTTGATGTCTGCTCCCTGGATCCCTTCCTCACTGATCGGGCCACTCGCATGTTCACTGGGGCTGTGCTCCCGTCATTCGGTCCCGAGGAGGCCGGTCTTGGCCTTATCTTTCATCTCTACTGCGTGGCACAGGGCCAAGCTCGCAGTGGGGACTCCGCACATGTCCGTTCCTTTCTCTTTCTGCTTCACCTTTGCTAGGGTTGAAGTTCTGTGTTGAAGCTCACGTTGTTGAAGTCCTAACCCCCAGGACCTCAGAATGTGACTGTGTTTGGGGATGGGGGTCTTTGAGGAGATTCATTAAGTTAACATGAGGTCATTTTAAGTTAAAATGAGGCTCTGCACCAATCCTTATGATGGGAGGAGTTTAAGACACAGGCATATACAAGGGACAGACGTGAAGACATAGGGAGAAGACCGCCATCGACAAGCCAAGGAGAGAGGCCTGGGACAGATCCTTCATTCAAGAAGGAACCAACCCCGTGGACACCTTGATCTTGGACTTCTGGCCTCCGGAGCTAGGGGGAAATGCATTCCTGCTGCTGAACGCTGCTCCCCAACCCCCAAGTCTGTGGTGCTTTGTTATAGGATGGCCCTAGTGGACTAATATGGCTTTTCAACATGTTTGCGGAGCACATAACCAACCAAGTGCAAGGTGCTGTAGGAGGTCCAGAGACAAAGTCAAGAAGCATGGAAAAGAGGCCCAGTGAGGGGACCATCTCTCTTCCCATTCTCTCCCCCAAACTCCTCTCTCTTCAGCCTCTCCTTATTTCTGCCCACCCCCCCACCCCCATGGAGGGAAACAGGATGAAATGAAACAGAGGGTCCCCATGAGATGCCGCCCGATGGAAGCTCTGGACTGCAATGAGAACCCTTTCCTACAGAGTCAGAAACACCGTTTTTTATTTTTTGGCTGCCCCTCCTCCCCCGCAAGTTATTTAGCACGTGTATGTGCACGTGGCCAGAACAGACCCGTGGCCCGACAGAGCGGCCGTGCATGTGCTAAGGAAGACGGTCCACAGCGTCTGGGGGCACACATGATTGTCCAGTGGGTGGCACGTCCAGCAGGGTGTTACCCAGCGCTGGCTTTATGGGGCTTGCTAGCTGGGCAGGGCCACAGTGAACTCTCTTGGTGGACCATGACTTATATCCCTTGTTGCCCTTTGTGACTAAAGGTGATGCATGTTGTGTTTCCATACTGCTGTTACTGGGAGATCATCCTTTGAATTATGGCCCCGGCTGGTAATCTTGGGATCTCTGGGAACACCTCTGAGCCTTCAGAGCTGCGGGGCTACAGGTCTCCTTAATAAAGAAGCTGGGTCTCTTTGAAGACTTGCACAGTACGCAAGTCTCGATATTTTTTGTATTTCTATGGTATCTACCAATTTGCAGTCAAAGATATTTTCCGCCATACAACTCAATAATCATCCTGTGCCCTGATGGGGTCCTTTTGTAATCCTCACTTAGCTCGTTGATTTTAAGGGGAAATGGGATTCCAGGAGCTTGCATTGGCCAACGGGTCCCGTGTTGCATAGTACTGGGTCCCCAAAGGACTTTGGTCAATAGATCACTGCCAGTGTGGTTGCAATCAGCTTCTGTGTGCATGCTGGGGACTGAAATTTGCACATCACGGTCGCTCATACTGATAGTGGCACATTTTCATGTAACGCTGTTGTTAAAACAAGCTTCCTACCTTTTCTCCATACAGAAAAGTGAATGTGTTCAAGGGACGGTCTGAGCGTTAGCCCAGCAAGAGTGTTACAAGGCCATCATGTGCTGGGCCACTCCCTGCCCCACTTCCTCTTGCAATGCCTTCCTCGGTTGGCCCTTCGTTCCTTCCCTCTTCCCTACTCGGTAAGACCTAAAGTGTGCCCATCTCTGGAGGCTAGCTGCATTGGAAATCAGTGACTCCTGAACACATAAGCTTTCAAAAGCCCCAGAGATCATCTTCCAATGCTTGAATGGAACCAAGAGTTTCTACCTTGGACTGGGTCTGCTTTGCTTACTCAAAGGACCAAGCCAGTGACTGGTTGGCCTGGCTCTATGTCTAGCAGGTACCCCCCTCTTGGTGTGTTTGGTGTGACACTGTGCCTTCTCCGGTCAAGGTCACAATGTGGCTCCAGGGAGGTTATTATGGGCCCATTGGAGGTGGAAACTGACTTGGGCTCTTGGGGCTACTTCTTTGCCACTTCCCCCAGCCCTAGACCTCTATTTACTAACCAGCCGATAAAAAAAAGGCAGCTCTATAGGCTTTCAAAGCCATGCCCTCTCCTCCCAGGCTTCGATTTCATAAATGTTGGTTCCTCCAGAGAACCAACCAGAGCTTGCAACCATGCATGTGCTTTTCCATAACCCGATGACTGTCCCCGCGCTTTGACCAATGAGGACTGAGCAGTGACCCTTAGATAAAAGGCTTCATTTGGCATGACTCATCCTTGGAGACATCTAGCCTGCTTGGTCTGTGTTGTTAGGTGCCTGGTTCAGTAAATATTGACAGTTAGAAACCATCCCAGGAACTACCAAGCAGTGGTCCGGAAGGTGATGTGTATGAGTATGATCGGTGATTAGGCAATGCTTGTCATCTGCTAAGATACAGCCGCTGATAAATATCACCCCATTATCTCTCCTCCTAATAGTGGCTCATCTGCTGGTGGGTGACTCATAGGTGATACATTCTGGGGTCTGATTCAGCAAGGAAAGTTTGGTCCGCCCCAGCGGAGAAGGACATCCAAGGTCACCTTGGTTTTTAGGATATTGGCTGCATCTTCTTCTTTTTTTTTTTTTTTTAAAGATTTTATTTATGTATTTGACAGAGAGATCACAAGTAGGCAGAGAGAGAGAGAGAGAGAGAGGGAAGCAGGCTCCCCGCTGAGCAGAGAGCCCGATGTGGGGCTCGATCCCAGGACCTGGGATCATGACCTGAGCCGAAGGGAGAGGCTTTAACCCACTGAGCCACCCAGGTGCCCCTGGGGTATTGGCTTCTTGACAAGAGTAACTTTGCTAAGAAGGAAAAGTTCAAAAGGAATCCCCATCGCCACGGGGGTCCGGAGGGGTCTGGAGAGACCAAGATACCACCGTGTTTCACCCTTCAGAGCAAACGTGTTTAAGACCTGCTTATCCACGTAGGCGCCCTCCCACTGCGCTCACATGTGGACACCCATGGCTCCACGGGGGTGGCCTCCCTCTGTTCAGGTCACACTTTTGAGCCTGTTGGCGCTGCTCTCAGAGGAGGGACAGGGATGAATCTCTGCTCAGACAGAAGATGGTTTTAGCTCCTGCCCTCCTTTCCTCAGGTACTTAACATACAGTCGTCATCACCTGAGTGTCTATCGAGGCTTTTGGACGGGTTTGGGTTTGGCTGTTGGGCTTATTGAGCTCCGTCACCGAGCAGGAACCTCCCATTTGTGTCCCGGCCCTTCCGAACGGTGGTTGTTTACTTCCGCTGTGCGTTCAGGCTGAAGGTCTGTCCTGCCGAATCTGGGATGAGCTTTTCCATAGGTGGGCTCTGAACACGAGCCTTAGAACCTTTGTTCTAAGGTCCTCTGAGGCCCTTGCTGTCCAGATCAGAGAACAGAGGAGGGAGGAACCACCATGTGCTCGAGAGAGAATATCAGGCCCATATGTACCCTAGCGCCTGCTCCCTACCCTACACTACTTGGAATCACTTTCCGTCATGTGAGGTCTGGGACAAATTTCTCCTTCCAAAGAGATGCCTGGGCAAAATGACATGACAGGTTTTTAGCATGTCAGCTAAAAGTGCTACCCTTGGCTGAAGGCAGGTGTGTGTGCACACAAGTACACACGCACACGCAGCGGTAGCCCCCTGCACAGTCTCTTACCATCTGCTGTGTTGTCCTGGAATGAGAGCTGAGCTCTGCTTGCACCGAAGGAAGCAAGCTCACGCCTGGCAGCAGGCACTGAGGCGGCACCGTGTTGACGGCCACCGTCTCTTGGCCACTAACCGGCTGTGTGACTTCGGGCAAGTTACTGAACTTCTCTGAGCCCCAGACTCCTTCCTTGTAAAATGAGGGGATAACACCCATCTTTCTGGGCTCGTGGTGGGAGTCGAGATAATATATTTAACACACATGGCTCATAAATCCTGTCCCGTCACGTGTAGCTGTTATGGTCTTTAGCACCAAGCCACTGGGAAAACTGCTGCCACCAACCATTTTAGGGTGTTAGGGATTCAACTGGGAAGGGTCTACGATAGGTCTCAAGTTTTCCATGCCTCGTGTCCGCCCCTCCTGGAGGTGGTGGTGTCTCCATTTTACAGAGGAGCCCCCCAAGGCTCAGGGGTCCAGCTGGCCGGGTTGCGAACCAGGCACGACGTGCTGTGGACAGCGGGCATTGGCCACCACACGTGCCACCCTTCGGGGACACCAGAGGTCCCGACTGGGCATGTGTGTGGCGGAGGCTGGCGGCTTGCTGGGTCAGGGCGACACCGGGTCATCTGCTTCGTCTTTGCCCCATCACACGAGCACCGACTGGTCCAGGTGCCTTTGGCCAAACAGCTTCACAAAGCCCTTGTTTCACCACCTGGCAGGGGCTGCGTGTTCTGTCCTTTGGTTCAGGTGGACGACACCTGCCGAGTGGCAGAGCAGTGTTCCGGAACCTGCTGAGAATCCACACGCTCAGGGGAATGTCGATGGGTGGGTGATCGGAGTCCAGACTGCTGGGAGGCGTTGGGCGTGGGGGCGGGGGAGGGAGGTCAAGGGGGCCTGAGGGGCGGGAAGGAAGACCAGGTAGGAGCCATTCCGCTCTGTCCTGGACCAGAAGGAAAAAGACTGTTCAGGGGGTGCCCGGGTGGCTCAGTCAGTTAGGTGGCTGCCTTCGGCTCAGTTCATGATCCCGGGCCCCGGGATCGAGTCCTACATCAGGCTTCCTGCTCAGGGGGGAGCCTGCTTCTCCCTCTGCCTCCCTGCCTACTGCTCCCTATGCTTTTGCTCTCTTCTCTGACGAATAAATAAATAAAATCTTAAAAAAAAAGAAAAAAAGAAAAAGGAAGGAAACAGACTATAGAAGCAGGAGTTCCTCCTCCAAGTGCCCTCCCAGTGGCCCCCACCCATCGCTCTCAGGGCAATGTTTTAAGTGAGGCGACAGGATTTAACATTATGCCCTCATAGGATTGTGTCATTAAAGGGACATCTGTGACATCAGGGCTATACATTTGAAAGAAGGGAGAGGAATTCAGTAGAGCGATGTGCAGACCAGGAAGGAGAGAAAATTCCGCTGAAGTGGCCAGAAATGAGTAAGGGGTGTTTCCTGGAGAGGCAGTGTGAAGAGGAAAAAAGGATCCTTGCCGAGACTTCGACAGGAGAGCGCCCTTACACTTAACAAACCGGAGCTTCCATACGCAAATGCTTCGGCTGGGTGAAGCCTGTGCTCCCTGCTCCTCCCTCGGAGGCCCACTGAGGGAAGGCCCCTTGGCATCCCTGTCACTAACCCGAGTCCCCGAATGTCCCAGGAGGTTGGACTGTGCTTCCCCGAGAGCCCAGAGGTTCCCCGATGAGGCTGGAGCCTCCTTTCCAGAAGGAGCACATGTGAGGCTCACAAGGCTTCCCTGATGTGTCCGGTGGTTCTGAGGGAGAAAGGAGCAGCAGAGCAGAGGCAGGCCGGCCAGCTTTGGCTGCCCAGAGACGAGCCCTTGTTCTTCCCTTGGGGTCTGTGCCCACTACGCCTGAAGGACAGCAAGTGTCCCCTCTCTGCTGTGACCAGTGGAGGCAAGGCTGGGCCTGCGGGACTGTAAAAGGACCCACTGAGACCAGCTCTGAGGCTGTGCGTGGGTTGCTCTTGGTTGGATACAACTGCTTCAAGGTGTCCTAAGTTCTCTAGGTCCAGGATTCTCTTTCTTGGTGCCCCGAAGAGCCGACGCACCCGCAGGCGCACCCCCGCCTCCCAAGGCCATCACGAGAACTAAACAGAAGGGTGTTCTGTATGACACGTGCGGTGTCTGGCCCACGGAGTGCGTGTAATGTATGTCCCCCAACGTCGCTGATGTCACTCATCATCTCTTCAGTCTCCGGCCTTGTGTTTGCGCTGCACCGGTCTGTTCTCCCTCAAACCAAACTGTTCTAACCCCATCCTGCTCCCCTCCCAGAAGGTTTGGGCTCCTTTTCTCTTTGTTCTAAACAGGTTAATTCCTCCTATTGGTTGGCTTGCTAATTCCTCTGTCCTCCCAGCACTCATGCTAAAGGTCTAGCCTGGGCTCTGGCTAAAGCGCTGTTATCTGCTTAGGACTCCCCCCCCCCCCTTATACTAATGCTACGCTTTTTTTCGGGGACCTGGTCTAATCACTGAATAGATTCATGTGATCTCACTTGCTTTCTCATATGCGCATTTTTTCATTCCCAGTGTGTCTTTCATGGGAACGTCACGCCTGCAGGGAGCATTTAGAGGCCCTGGTTTAGAAAATGTGAACTGTTCTAAGGTCTTCTGAGGCCCTTGCTGTCCAGATCAGAGAACAGAGGAGGGAGGAACCGCCATGTGCCCGAGAGAGAAAATCAGGCCCATATGTGCCCCAGGGCCTGCTCCCTACCCTGCACTACTTGGAACCACTTTCTGTCATGTGAGGTCTGGGACAGATTTCTCCTTCCAAAGAGATGCCTCGGCAAAATGACAGAGTCGGGTCATTCTGGAAGCCAAGTCATCCTGCTGAGGCTGTATGGTAATGAAGAACCCGCAGAGATCTGCCCACTCCTCCCAGCTCTCACTAAGTGGCCGCCCACAGGACCCTGCCGGGCCACGCCGCCTTTGTTGAAACAATGGGGTGGACAAAAGCCATTTAAAGAGGAAACAAAGGTATTGGAGGGTCAGGCTACAGATGCTTACTTAGCCCTGGAGCCCTTGTTCTAGATAGTTCTGTGTTGACCCAAGGGCAGCTGTTGGCTGTCTTTAACGAATAGAGGAACAACAGCTCGGGTGGCAGAGATCTGGGGGGAGCCAGGAGAAGGTGCACAGCGCGGCCCAGCCCGGTTCCCCGCATCTAGTAGCAGGCGAGCAGGACGCATGCTCTCCGGGCTTCTATTTCAGGCCGGCTGGAGACAAAAATGTGTTCTTTACCACAGGAAGAATGCTCCCTCAGACAGGACTGCTAATCCGGCAAGATGAAGGGCTGTGGAATGTGGAGCCAGTGGTGGTTGCTGTTTGCTTTCCAGCAGGCTTTTCCTCTCTTCCTCACTGAGTCACATGTATTTTCGGTTGCTCATGTAGATGGTGGCTGAATTGCCCCCTCCCCCACAGCCTTCATGTTTTTTGAAAATGTGGGAATTATCTGAGCCTGTGAGCTATCTCGCACAAGCACGAGCAATTTTCCAGAGCGACCCTATGTCATCTGTCTCCCTGACCTGAGGAGGGAGGGTAGGGGGAAGGAGAGAGGAGGGAAAGAAGGGTAAAGGGGGGAGAAACATCTTGCTGACGTCAAAGAAGACCACATGGCAAAGGATAACATTACTCGGGACCTCAGCCACCCACTCCCTCTAATTTACTCCAAACCGAACAGCCTGTTTTGAAACCTGTAGCCTGCAGTCTGTTATTTTGTTTTGGCTTTTTTTTTTTTTTTTTTTTTTTTTTTTTGCTATTCTCTCTGGACCAAAAGGACCATTAATTACTGGGAGTTTGAAAGCTACCTGATTCCCCGAAACAGAGGGGATTTCCAAGAGTAATAACTCAGCCGGTGCTTGTGTAAGGCGCTGCGGCCGCAGTAAACGGATCCAGCTGCTCGCAGCCCGAGGAGAAGTGCCCAGGGGACCGCGCGGCCTCTGCAGCTGGGGCTGGGGCGGCCCCGTCTCGGCCCCAGCGGGTCCTCGAGGCCTGCTCTGGCTCCCGCCCTCCACCCCGCCCCCGCCCCCGCCC